>JAOUQV010000020.1:11861740-11872058 GCA_028565295.1 Aspidoras spilotus | reverse complement strand
AACACACTCAAACACACACACATAACATTCTGTATATAGAAATATAGTTGATGGCAATATGAATTGTTGTTTTTTTTGTAGATATTGGATAATTTATTATACGTTTTGTGAATAGAGTTTTATATGCATGTGTCTATATTGACAATATTTGCCTGCAGTAATTATAAAATAATCTTTAGGAATATAACCTACTCAGGATTGTTTTTTATTACCCCATGATGCTGAATATTCGGCAGTAAATAGTAATAAGGTATATGAAATTGTATTTAAGTGCACATTGTTTATCACATTCATAAAGGGTCTCAACATTTCTGTGATAGAGTAATGGGGTCTTAAGTATAAAAATAAAATAAAATAAATAATAAAATAATAATAAAACACAAAGTGCTATTATTTCCATTATAAAATTATGTGTTCATGTATAATCTTATTACTTTCACATCAGCTATTCAACCGCCCATATTCCTCTCATCCAGAATATTGTCTGTAGAGGTTAGTGAGAACAGAAGGAAAAGAACAAAGGAGGCAAAACAAACCTTGATAAGATGGACAGAGTGGGTGCAAATGAAGACCAGTATGGATCATGGTACAAAGAGAGAGAGAGAGAGGGAGAGAGTAAAGGGTAACTAGAGAAGGAGTGTAGGTGTTAATAACAGTGGCCTATCTGTGCCCGTGAGGTGCTGAGTGAACTTTTGAACCTGGGTCACATTGAGTGGGAGCTGCATGAGGAGACTAACTTCGTCTCTGTACTCTTTTCTTTTCATTCATTAAGTCCAGGGCTAAAGAACTGAGAGAGTGATTGCAGGAGCGAGACAGACAGGGGAAGGGAGGAGGTGAAACAAGAAGGCAACATAAAAAAAAAAATACTATGCTATTTACCTCCCTCTATGTGCTTGTGCAAATGGATGGCACCTTTGTATTGTTATTAGAGTTAGGGCATAAATGTGTTCATCTGAATATTAATCTCTCGCTCTCTCTCACTCTCTTTCTCTCTCACTCTCACTCTCAGGCTGCAAATTAAGCATTGATTAAGTGTAGAGCAAGGAAACTAAACAAAAACATATAAATAAATAATATACATACAGGAAGTTGTGGATTTATAACACAGCGTTTTATAATTGGCCCTTTTCTGTCAAGATGATTTTGTTTATAAGTCTTTGTTTGTGGCCTGAGTGATTCTTAATGATTACTCATAATTTCCTCTAAGTATGAAGCACACATACATACACACGCACACACACATACACTCAGGCGCATGCAAGATGCATAATATTAAGCACTCTATTTAATTCAGAATTATTCATGAAATTATATGCAAATATACCTAGTCCATTAGCCAACTGGAAGATCTTTAAAATATTAATATGATGAATGAATATCTGAATCACAAACACATTATTCATAAGGATTATTTACTCCCCAAATTATGAAAAAGCATTGCCTCTATATTTTTCACTCAGTGTGATATAATGATATAATTTTTGTTGCTTCTTCTATTCTATTATATTTATTATAAATAATATTGAATATCAAAATGCATATTTTTGCACATGTATTGATTGTTTTATATGCACATGCCAAAATATGCAAATACGTTTGATTTACATTATATTTCTACAATTAAATGGCGGAAATTTTTCATATTTCGGCAACCTACAGTTGTCTGCATGTCTTTGTGTGTGTGTGTGTGTGCGTTTACATAATTATGAATAATACAAAGCTACTAATATTACACTAATATTGTTATCCTATTCATACTATTACATAAAAAGTATTTGAAATGTATGCTTTATAAGGATTACTAAATCTTTTCTAAAAACTTTCTGGTCAGTTGCATCCTTTTCTTCCCTGAATATATTTTATTTATTTATATATTAATGCCTCTGGAATATTTCCAGCAGTACGCTCCCCCAACTGAGCTATCCAGGCGGCTCCTACAAATATTTCAATTTTTAATTTCAATAGTTTGATTTCTGTTAGTTGTCCAATTGTGGTTCTGCTTCATTTATTTGTTTACATTTTGTCTCTTTAAGTGAAATTACTTTTGGTAAGAGGTGTGTTGTCATTGGAAAATAATCAGTGGTTGAAAGTTATGACTAAAGTTATGTTACTTGACTGAAGTAATTAATGTCTTATAAAAGAATATATCCATCCCAAAATATTGTAAAAAATATATTCTTTTTTTAAACCAACAATTTCTGATTACATTATTAAATGTATTGAAGAACGATGTTTTTTTAATTCAGCATCATATTTTTTTTAAAGCTATCAAAAAAACAATTGCTACATCTCATTTTACAAAGAAACCGCTAAATGCAAACCCTGAAACTGTGAAACCCTGAAAGGAAAAAAGCTAAATTCTCCATCTGAAACTGTTGCAGTCTTTGACGGATCAATTAACAGATATATACTGTCACTTGTGCTGCGTACAACTCTCTGCTAAGATGTTATTATAGAACTTTTAAACAAGCACATTAATCTATAACTTACAGCTACAATTTAGCAGCTATTAGCAACTTGTATGGAAAATTAATCAACATATACTGAAGTCAGTTGTTTCAATACCGTATTTAAGAGAATTAAAATAAAATATGATATTGATATTAATATTTATTATTGTTATTATTATTATTACTCATAGTAGTTTTCTTCTGTAGGTTATTATTCTGTGGTTTTCTGTTTTTCTCTTTCTGTCTCTCCCTCTATCTTACACACACACACACACACACACACATGTAAAAACTGCAAACAGCTGCAGTAAAAAATCATCCAGTCCAAGACATACTGTGATATTAATATAATACGCAGTCAGTAAACGCACAAATGCATGATTTTCATACTTTCTTAATGGAGCATATTGTTGGTGCTGCAAAGCAATGTCCCGTATGTCTTTCCAGCAGTAGGCTACAATGTCTGGAAAATGACTGAACCGCACATTTATCAAGCATGAAGCAAAAATAAGATTTTATATGGGTAGATTTACTGATTAATAGATTTGGCAATAAAAAACAGCACCCTGGTCACCCACGGGAGCTCGTAAGTGTCGTAACACAACATATTTTAACAGACTTTACACTCCCCCCACACACACACAAGTCTTTGCACTCCAACTAATGGCCCTCTTGCGCGAGCTAGTGACTCCAATTACAAATGTGCATGCTGGACAGTGTCCAGCTAAAGGCAGATAAATAAAAGCTGAATGTGGGTGTTGGTTGAGTACATCACTAGAAACCGATCAGGGCTTTGCTCTGAGGTACAGATGTCGGGACTGTCTCCTGATCGTCTTTTTATCTGGATGAAACAGTGCAGGTCGTCCTAATGGTCTGCCTGAGTGGCTTTTTGTCTACACTGACCAGCAAATCAGAGTGTCATGATCAAACTGAATGCGCTTCCTGAGTAGCCTGCCAATATTTACACTTGTACCTTATGTGCTGTGTTGGGATTGTCCATCTTTGTGCACAAATTTAAATAGGCTATCAAGAACCTCAGTGTTCAAGAGCTTTACTGGGGAAATAGTAAGCAGTACCATTATACTGTAGGTGTTGCTTGATTAGGATAGAATTCACAAGGACAATTAAGTGAAACTAGGATTTTAATTGAAAATATGGGAAACATTTATTTATCTGTTAGTAGAGATTTAGATAAATTGTAAAATTGTAGTAATATATACAGCAATAGCCAAGATTTTCCGCAGTGAACAGACTTTATTAAGACTGTTGTACAAAGCAAGAAATGAAACAAACAAACAAACAAATAAAAAATAAGACTAACTCACTACAACTCAGCAACACATTAGAGTTAGCTATATAATCACATCATTTTAACTGCAGTGTACAGAAAATTGTGTCAAAATAATTAATTCATTACATTTGCTTCCGCTAAATCCACATGAAGACATGGACAGCCGGTGCCCACCCAGTCACTTACACACACATACACACAGTCACACACCTTCACACACTAAGGGGCATTTTAGAGACAACAATTAACCGAGCATGCATGTCTTTGTAATGCAGGAGGTTACCGGAGCACCTTGAGAAAACCCGCGCAAACACGGGGAGAACATGTAAAGTCCACACGAAGATTTCCCAGCTCTTTCAGGTTCAAACCCTGGTTCTTCTTGCTGTGAGGTGACAGCATAACACACTGTGCCAATGTGCCGGCTCCTTGAAAAATTATAATATAAAATCATATAAATTCCTTTTATGAATGTGATTTTTTAAAAGAAGTCCTTGGCCTGTTCTGTGTAATTTGGCATAAATTTTGCATTGTGCTTCTGTCAAATGCACGTCATTTGAATAAAATATCTCCAATATTATTTAACTTGAAATTATGAAAAATGAAACTAGGTTTAAATTATGGGAGTTCTGGGGTCTGAAGGCCTACGACACTTGAGCCAATATCCTCTTAAATTTTGCCCTAAATTGCTCATGTTCATAAGTCAAACTTACCTTTGTTGAGTGAGTGTGAACTGAAACTGCTAGCGTGTCGGTTTTCTAGTCATAACAGCCAGTGTTACGAGAAATCTGTAACACATCTCTGACAGAACTTTGTGTGTGCATGTGGGACAGATAGAAAGAGAGAAAGAGAGAGAGAGAGTTAGAATGAGAAAGGGAAATACCGAGACAGTGTGTTTTTGTGCATTGGTCATTACATCTCCGGTGTAGTATTAAGGAGACGTGTGCACACACTCACAGAGACACACACAAAAACACACACAGATGGGTGGGTTTGGCCCCAGATTGCCCTATAATCCTTCATCACCTCAAAGGCAGCACTCTGAAGTCTATTAACTCAATCCCTGGACATTGAGTGAGGCAGGACACTTGTTTCGTTCCACTTCTTTCCCCATCTTTTAAAATGTTTTCCTCTATCATATCACTGTCAGGTAGAAAATATCCATGTTTTAAAACTAATAAATTAATTAATTCATAAAAAGTAGCATTAAACAAATAATAAACAAATACTCTTACATAAGTATTTTAGATATACTGTATTAGTTTTATTTGTGCTATTTGTGCATAGGTTGTGCACAGTTTTATGCAGATAAGCATTCTTTATTAAAATGATATTTTCTTTAGGAAAAGCAATTATTGTTTGAAGACATGAAGAACACTCATAGTCGTAAACGTGTGACTATCTGTGATTATTTATAATCAAAGTCCTTATTTGGAAACAATCATTGAATTGATATAAATGTAAAATTGTATTTTAGATTTCTAGCACAAAATAAGAATGTGAAGGAAAAGAGGAAAAGAACGAGAGCCATAGGAATTAACCAAGCTGATCAGCTCTCTCACTCTCCACTCAGTGTGACCTCTGTGCTTATGGTGTCATGGCAACAAGGTCAGCCATGCAGACAGGTCACACCAGCAAGGGGTCAGACAGGTCAGGTCATGAACCTGGTCAAGAGTTCAGCAGCAGGGCAAGTCTTCCAGTGTGCCCTTGCTCCAGGCGGTTTAAAAGCAGAAAAATTACATGTGAATCCCAGGCAGTAAGGCTCCATTAAAGCACAGACACTTGTTAGCATAAATTTGTAAACTATCAGTGCATCATGACGACATAATGAAAATAAGTCAAAAATAATTGGCAAAAATAAATGAATCGAAAAACAGTAATTATATTAAACATTTCAGAGCAATTTAGCGCATGTGATTGCATTTATTTATTTTATGCATTATGTTTTGAATTAGATTTTATCTATTTTATTCAGTATTAATTAATTTTATTTTAATTTTAAAAATCATTCTCCACTAGGTTACAAAACAATTAACTAATTTATAATATTTATTTATTATAATGTTTATATTTTATGACTATTTAATATTTATTACAAGTATTATTATTAATAATATAATAATAATCATCATTATTTTTTATTATAGTTATTACAAATTAATAGATGATTTAGTGTGCACTATAAAAAAAATAACATCAAAATAATTCATTTCATATTCGTCAATAAAAATTGTAAATAAAATAAAATGCATAATATTTTAATATGAATAAATTATTCTGACACTATCTATTAATACTGAAAACTGCCGAATGATTAGTCTCTTCATTTGAAGACAGAACCACCATGAGACTAATCATAAGACAATAAAAACAACCCAATGAAGAGTCTTTCAAAGCTGCAGTCATGGTTTTTGATTATACACCATACAGACTGTATAATAATATTTGTCTTTATTATCATTTTTTTTTATTTTTCTTTTTATTAATACACAATAACACAATAAAATAAACAATTTAAGAATTATTAAAAAAAAATATTTAACTTACAGTCTTTATTACAATGGACCAGTTATAAAGGACTGAATATTTTGATACCTCCTAGTATATTCCTTATCATTACAAAACATATTCAAAATGCATGTTTATTCCTCATGATACTTCTTGCATAAATATAGTTGGGGCATGTTTGGTGCATATAATGACTAAAGCAATAATACTATGCAAATTGTAGAATTATTTTAGGTCTGAAAAGTTTGATATTTCACACAGAATTAGTAATGATTTCAAATATTTAAGGATCTCTACACTATGAGCATTATTTTTCCCTACAATCACATCACTTGCCAAAGAGCATTTAATTTTTTTCTTCTTGATACATATTATCCTTATAAATAATGAATCGTATAAATTTTTATGTTTTAAAGTAAAAGAGTAAAGAGTTTGCAGATATTTTTGTAAATTAATTTGCAAACGTCAGTTTTGATTCTTTAATTAAAGCAGCCATGTTATGCATTATTGTGAGGTTAGCAATAATGGAGAAATGTGCAATAGTTGCTTCGATATATTCTACAGAAAATGTATTTATACTCCGCATCTATTCACTTCTACAGATCATGTTCACATACCAGTACTAAAATTGGTAACTAGCATGTAGCCTATGTCCCAAGCATTTTCAGTAATGCTTTGCCCAGTAAAAAAAAAAGCAAAACAATGTATTACACAACAAGATCTACTGTACAAAACTAATGTTGGTTAAACATTTTTATTAATCATTACAACCTGAATTTAATAACCAAAATATAAAATGCCAAATATAAATAAAGGCGAAAGATTAATTCACATTAACTTATAACAGTATTTTTTTAGAGTGTGATAAGCACTATTTCATTCTGTACTATTTTACACTGCATGTTTTGGGGTGATACAGTGGTGCAGTTGGTAGTGCTGTCAATTCACAGCAAGAAGGAGATATATATGTGTGTGGAGTTTGCATGTTATACCAGTTTTGGCATGCATTTACTCTGTGTCTCCGGTTTCCTCTCACAGTCCAAAGACATGCATAAAAGGTGAATTGGAGATGCTAAATTGCCTGTGACTTATGTGTATATATATATATGACCAAGTGTATGGATGTAAACATATGTAAAGATATAACTTGTTTTTTTCATAAGATTCTATTTGTGCTCAAAATCATGTCAAATCAACAATAAAACTTTAATGTACATTTCACTGTTCAAATGCCTTTAATATCTAAAAAAAGAATCATAAGGAGATGTATTAAATAATAATTCAACGTTGCCAGCATCTGTAAAAGGGTAGGATATGTGTCTGATTAATGGCTTGGAAAAGTTTCACCTCTCTTTGTTGTTTGCTGTTTCTATGTGGCAGTCCACCAATGTCACCACTTGGGGGAAACAATACGCCTTGGCTTAATAGACTGCACATGAAACCAGGCTGATACACACAGTCAAGTAAATAATACCTAGACGGTCATTGTTAACATATCAGCACAGCAATCTCTTTTTCACGTCTGCAAGTGGCTAACAAACCAATCGGTTGTACTTTTCAATCTCATTGTGCACTTGGCATGTCTGTAATTTACCTTTGACTTGTGTGATGTGTCTGAATAAGCATGCAAAGGTACCCCCTGCTATACTGCTCCATTTATTCTTTGCCTGCCTTTTTAACCCATCTCTTTTCTTTAGAGAATATTTTGTGACCACGTTTTACCGCTTTGGTTTTAACCTCCATTTGTTTCTGAGGAAGTGTGTCTGTGAACTTACACTCCATTTGTGAGAAGAGCTTCCTTGTCTGTTATTTCTGCAGGAATATAAGGGTAAAATATTTCCGATGCACACTATGGCACTATGTGTGTAATCCCTTACAGCAAGGTTACATAAGTGATTTTATATATGAACACACACCTGCAGAGTATTAAGTGGAATGCATGCTCTTGTATTCTGAAGCATACAGACGAAATCCCAGCATGAGTGTGATGGTCAGGTCAGAGATGGTGGGGTGCAGGTGAAACTGAGTTCACATTAGCATAAAGCGCCATGCGCTACAGGCCTTGCCTCTGAGCCACAATGGTGACTCCATCTGTTCCCATCACCTGTTACAAATCTAGTGTCACTCGGCTGGGTGGAGCTGATGCTACCACACCATCAGTATGACTGATAAAATGGCTGCTACTTCTTAGGATTGGCATAACACACATTCTGGGTATAAGGCATGGTGTAGCTACATGTACACTGGCTGTCTAGCTGTTATTAATCATAATAGTTAGACTTCAGACTTCAGACTTACTGCACTGAAGAAATGTATATGTACATATAATCAGGTGTCTGTCTACCAGACTTGTGATTTGAAGAACGCTATAATATGTGTACTAGCAGTTTAACTTTTTGTATTATGTAGGTTTTTGTGAAATATGTTTTTTCAATTTTATTATGTACATTTGTTTCCTGGAATAAATAATTTTATGCAAATAATACTCAGATTTATTATGTAATATTTATTTAAAATGTGCATTTGTTGCAGTACAGATGACTCATGTGATTCTACAATCATTACATCACTTTTTCAACTCTGCTGATTACATGCCAGTTATGTCTGTTATTTTTATGCCGTGAACCCATGAACTGAACTTGAACTGACCAGGTCACCATTCACCTATCAAAGCCACATTCATGCAAGCAAACAACAACAATCACATTGATGCAAACAAACACACTACCTTGTCTTCACCATCATATCCTCTGTGTTGTTTTTTTTTGCTTTTACCTCTGACTTATTTACTTTGCAAAAGGATAGGTATTGCTAAACTTTGTAAACTTTGTAATAAATTAGCCGTTTCTAAGCGCCTAGCATTGTGTGGAACTGTTGTATCGAATACATCATTGTAGATGTGATGGAGTTGTTGTAGTGTTTTATTAACTCATATTCATATAATATTTGTATCTTCATTAACAACTTGAAGATTTTTTTTCTCCCAGAACCCCTTCTGTGTCTCCTCGAAATATAAGCTGTAATGAGACACCTTAGGTTGGGGGTTAGACACAGTGGATCAGTCATTTGGTGAACAACAAATGAACTCTGAACTTTGTTTGCCCTCTATGGAAGGGAGTGTGTTTGATTGGGGGTGGTAGACGTCCTAATGATGCTATCTTTCCTGCATGCTTTTTTGTGAATTGGATTGAATTTTCTTGGAGGAGGGAATTGAGATAGAGATGGGAGGGAAAAAAAGAGATTGGGAGAGAGTGAAAAGAAGCTGAGATGAAGATCTAGTTGCATGGCTTGGACGTCAGGTGGCAGTATTAGGATAGCTTGGGTGTTGGCTGCCACTGCGGAAAACAAACCTGTGTATCTGTACGTTTGTTGGGGGTGGGGACAGGGTGGGGTGACACATCTCCGCCTTCGCAACAGACATCAACGCAAATGTAATAAGCAACATGATTGGCTGATGACTTACCTTGTATGCTCCTACTCTGACAGCCTCAAGTCTACTGGGCCAATAGCAACTTGATGAATCTGAACTCGTTTTGAACTAGCATAGCAATGCACATGCGTGTGCATATGCATCAGTCCACCCACCCTTGTTTCTTCAATGTGACCTTTCTTAAACATGCATCATGCACATAGAAACTCGTTATACAAAGCAGTGTGCACAGCTTAAACATTGGAACATAATGCATCTTTGTTTTTTGGGCTTTGATCAAACAGAGCTTTGGAGGTGGTGATTTTAAGTTTGGTGACTATTCGCTGGCATATTTTCAGGTTGCATCAGCGGGTGTATTCTGTGTGCCCTCAATTTTATCTTTGAGCGCTTTAGCAGTGACAGCTTTATCATTTTACTGATTATTTGGTATTTTATTTTCTTTAGCAAATACAGTCAAAAGATGGGGTACTGTACATTTAATGTACGTATTTGAACAAAACCTATCCTGAATCTTTGCATTTTTTGTGTTTCAGCATAACTCTGATTATGAACTCTGATTATGAACTTTGAACTCTGGTATGTCACCCATAATGTTGTGTGCATTGCAATAATTTGAGCAAAACTGTGCTCTTACCCTGCTAA
>JAOUQV010000020.1:11846687-11860686 GCA_028565295.1 Aspidoras spilotus | reverse complement strand
TTGTCCAATTTAGCCATGAAACCTCCCACACTAAAATGACAGGTGTTTCAGTTTTTTGTTTAACCCCTGTAGATTTGAGAAGCACCTATCCCAAGGCATGTGATTGTCCACTGAGATTGGAGCATACATGGGCATGTTCAGTTAAAAGGTCATCAATATCAGAGGATAAAGAGGACAGAGTTTAATGGTCAAACGCCTAAAGCAGGATTACTAGAGCTGGAGATCTCATATCATATTAACAGAAAATTGTCAGATTTTGCAGATTAATGGTTGGGAATAAACCCCGAATTTGGATAAACGTGAGCTTGCTTTAGATACATGTTAGGCAAGTATAAATTATACAAACAACAACAAAGACAAGTTTTAGTAGAAAACTAATGCAGATAATAAACATGACCTGAAGCTTGTTTATGTCTGTTAAAGACCTTCTTGCTTATGAATCTTATTTATGGGCTATATAAACTGTGTTGGGTACTTTGAGTTGTCCAGGTATTACAAAAGGCTTTACTGTAGAAACCTATGCTGCAAGCAGCCATCATCATGCCAAGAACATGTCATACTAGTCAGAGGTGGAATGCTATGCCAGTCACTCTGACTTTAATCTCTCCTGCAGTAGCTAAGCTAAGGATCTGGCTGCTTTTTAATACTGCACACAAGCCTCGTGTATTCACACCCTCATACATTTTTGTCTAAAGTGTCACACCCTGCTTTTGCAACAGATCTTTTCTCTTTGAATTTGGCTGTTGGGTTTTGAGATTAAATGCCGTACCTGCACATAATGTATCTGGTCAGTTTCACATGCTGTGCTGTTCTGTGTTTGTGTGTCACATGCTAGATGTCAATTATTTATACTTGTTCTAAAACAACGGTCATCGAAGAAATATGTGGTAAAATATTCAGTGTTTTCACACCATATTTTAACAAAGGTGTGTCAATGTAATACTAATAATATAAATGGATAACTAGATAGATAAATAGACAGACAGACAGACAGACAGGCAGGCAGACAGACAGACAGACAGACAGACAGATAGATAGATAGATAGATAGATAGATAGATTATTGGTGTTCTTCATAAATCTGAGCTAAATGAATAAAATAAATGATAGCACAACTGTTCCCAGTCCAGTAAAACACGTCCATTCACTCTTCATCCTGTTTATTCTTTATAAATACCACAGTGACAGCATTCCTAGGTCTAAGGATACTCAATCTGCCAACTTTGCTTGTCAGAAACCTAGCTCATGTTCTAGCTACGTTTACTTAGATTAGCCTCTAATAAAGCTTAATTGCGGGTTCATATCTCAGCAGAGCTCTCGTAATGCGCTCTTAGCTGACATGTGATCCCTCAGCAGTGAGAGCAGAGTGGGCATGTGAATGATAAGTGCAGGAGTCGGTCCTGTTGCAGTGAAGCCAGCCACCATCAAGTTTTCTGCATGTAACATGGCTGATATGTTGAAGCTCTGCAAGTTTGTTGCATTCATGTATGATTTATTAGCTTACTGTATTTTTTACAGTTTGTTTTACTTTTGAAAGCAGTTTACATTTTATTTGTAAATCAAGTGGACAGTTTATATGTTCAGTACTTTTCCAAGATGTCAGTGTCATATCACCTATTGCATATAACCATTAAATCAGTTTGAGGAATGGAATGCGTTGCTTTAAATTGTAGCCAAGGAAAGAGGAGATACTACTTATTTATTGAGCCACTAGAGAGAGCTAGAGAAAGGAACCTATCCCTCCCTTTCTCTCTAGCTCTCTCACCCTCTTTTTCTCTCTCTCTCACTCTTACTCTCTCCTCCTCTTTTTCACTTTCTCTACCTCTCTCTGCCTTTCTCACTCTGTGTATGTTAATATATTTATTTATTTCTGATTTCTAGAAATTATAATTTCTTATTAATTCGTTTCTAATAAAAGGGAACACAGTCACACTTATACACAAGTCTCATATCATACGCAAAGTCATATATTAATACACAAGTTAATGAGAATTTAGCATTTTCAATTCCTATAGAATGCATGTCTTTGGACTATGGGAGGAAACCGGAGCACCTGGAGAAAACCCACGTGAACATAGGGAGAACTCCACACAGAAATTCCCAGGTCGGCCCATTCAGGATTGAACCCGGGTCCTCTAGCTGTGAGGTTACAGCACTATACACTGTGCCACCGTGCCACCCGTGTGTGTTTGTTAAACTGTGTTTGATTTCTTCATGTGTATTACAAAAACAGGATGTTAGAAATTTACCTGAAACACTCAGTCAGTTCAGTAGTACATCCAGGTGTGAGTGTGTGTGTGTGTACAGGAATAAATTGAGTGGTACTGTGTGACAGACAAGCAAGTTGAATGCACTTCTCAGTAGAAACCAAATCTTTTAGATGGATAGGGCTAATATCCTAAAATATATGCAATACACAACACAAGGATTCCTCATAGGCCAACCATCTGTTATACCACATGGCAAGCAATTTTAGACAATTTAAACAAATCACATACACTAACTTTTAATATGATGTGATGAATTGAGAACTTATTTGAACTTATACATACAGTATATATAATGTATTTCCGTAATTCCATTCAAAAAAGTGAAATTTACGCATTCATTACATGCAGACTCATATATTTCAAGTGTTTATCTCTTTTGCGGATTTAATTTCTTTAACAGGACTTGGCACTTGCACACAGTGCCAAAGCTACAAGTACCTGGTTTAAAGACCATGGTATACCTGTTCTTAAATGTCTAGCAAACTCGCCTGACCTTAACACTATAGAAAATCTATGGGATACTGTGAAGAAGTTGCGATACGCCAGACCCAACAATGCAGAACAGCTGAAGGCCACTATCGGAGCAACCTTGGCTCTGATAACACATGAGCAGTGCCACAGACTGATTGACTTCATGCCACGCCTCATTGCTACAGTAATTCGGACAAAAGGAGCCTCAACTAAGTATTGCGTGCTGTACATGCTGATATGATGCATGTTCATATTTTTCAGTTGGCCAGCATTTCTAAAAATCTTTTTTGTTGTTTTGGTCTAAAGTCTTCTTCTTCTTCTTTTGGTCTCTCCCTTCATCAGGATTTTTTTTTATTAGTTGTCAGTTATAATCATCAAAAGTAATAAACACTTGAAATATATCAGTCTGTGTGTAATAAATGTGTATAGTATACAAGTTTCACTTTTTAAAATAAAATTATGGAAATAAATACTTTTTTCATGATGTTCTTTTATTATGATTTTATAATTTTGGAATATCAGGCTTGTTATGTTGTAGCACTAGGTGGCTATATAGTTTTACACTGTTGTGCTGATATTTGCAGCTTCTGACCACTCACGCTTGTCGGACTGGAAGTTTAATGGGAGATATTCTTACGCTGTCTAGACTACGAAACATGTTACATCTATCTGTGCATAGGTATGCTTAATATGTGCGTGTAGAAAAGAAAGCGCATAATGAATCCACAATATGCTGTTTGAACCTTCTCAGGGGAACTAAAGAACCTTAAAAAATGCTTTAGGATGTTTTGACACTCGCTGGCCTCTAGGGGCAGCAGATACTCAAATTCCTGCTCTAGGAAGTCAGTGACATCATGGGAAATCATGAGAAATGCTTTCTGAATTTGCAGATGAATTAATAATACACTATAGTAAAATTCTAGTAATTATGTATGTTATAAATATGAGTTCCAGTAGCTAATTTTCATCACCTGTGTTGATCGGGATTGAATCAGATGTTTTATAGTTTTTGTACACAGTTAACATTTGTGAGATCAATGAAAGAATCTGAGCTCCAACTGCAAGTGACACCAACTTGTGGGAGCTATTTTCCCCTGTCTAAGTCAACACTGATTCTGATGTGTTTTCTCCCTATTAAAAAAGCACACGATGAGAAGGAATAAACTCTTATGAGTGTGCTGGAATATCAATTAGTTTTAATAATTAAACTTTATTTTACATTCTAGGCCTATCTGATATTATTGCTTTTAATTAAAATATTTATTATTATTATTTATTTAATTTTATTCTATAGTTCTAATTTTATATAATACATATAATATGTATATATTTTTTGAATGTCTAGTTTTCTGCATCCTGCAGGGCAATGCATTTTAGTAAATCGTTCACAAAAAGATTCCTGTTTAAAGATTTCAGCATGTTTCAGGCCATATTTTTTAACCCCACTCAGACATGCTGTAAACATCATTAACTGTGCAATTAAAATTAATCGTCGGATAAACAAATCTTCCATCTTGGGCATGGGCACGATGAAGCAGCCCAGTCACTCTGTTCAGCCACGATTTCAATGACACTATTCAGAGTTTTGGCTACTCAGCACACATGGCATGTTTTTAAAATAAACAGACTATCCTCAAAACTTAATCCCATCATTTATGAACTTATGTAGAAATGAATGGGGAATGCAGGGAGTGAAGGAATGAAGCGAGGAATGAAGTGGGAGAGAAAGAGACGAGGCTTAGCTGTTATGATAAATGCTTTGGTTGATCACTGTTTTCGTCTTTGCTGTCTCTTTTGCTTGTTGGTAATCTTTTACCCAAGTGTTGAAGATCATGTTGAATTGTAAAAAGCATACAGATTCAGCTTCAACAAGGACAATGATATCCTTTCATAAGCGTTTTAATGCATAGTCAGGTTTGAAGTTTGGTTTATATTTGGCTCGGTGTGATTTAAGAGGATTCTATCACTTCTGAAGAACTCCTTTTAAGATTTACTTTTAAGATTGTTGACAGTCATGCATATAGATCAAATGCACACTCTCCTGACTGCTGGCTAGACTGAATTTAGAGCAATTAGAAAATTAACCACTTGTTAGATGTAATTAACTGCAGTGGAATACAAACCGCTTTAATCAACACCAAATTCATTATATGGGTAGGTGGAGAGATGTTTTTGTGACCCTTCTGTAGATTGTAACACCTCATGTGGCGCAAATTTATGCTTAGACACCCCTAGCCATTGTGCTAACTGTTTACCTGGGAACGGTCAAATCTCTGTCCTCTCCTTTGTTGGTGCGCTTGCTTTTGTTCTCATTCGTAGCCATGCACCTGTGTGTGTATGTGTGTGTGCATGCATACATGTCCGTGTGCAAATGTGGATGCTTCCTTTACTTGAGAGTATGTGCACACCTGTGTGCAATGCACTTAAAAATTTGTGTGTGTTGATTTTAGGAAGATTGTGTGTGTGTTTTGTATGTTTGCTCAGTACGACCCACACAGAGGATGGAGGGAGAGAAAGAGGAAAGCAAATAAGGGAGTGACATTAAGTGGAGAGCAGAAGGGTTATTCAAACTTCTCCATTCTGCCCAGTTTCAGACTTCTGAGTCATCAGGCTCATACACAATCACACACACACATACACAAACACACATGCTCATACACTCACATAACCACAAGGCCACACCTTTTCAATACACATACATTTCAGGTGTCATTTCTTAAATTTCAGTTTGCAGGCATGATGAACCTGAAATTGATTTGATTGCAGTGCACGTGATTAATTCTAGTAAACAGACCTGGGATTACACACACACTCTCTAACCTGTGTATGCTCTGCAAACAACTTGTGCAAGCAAATTTGTTCATGTTCCTTGCAGATAAATCAATAACCTCTGATTTCCGTGAGCACGGACAGGCAGATCAAACATGCAAAATGACACATTTGTGTGGCAAATATATGTTTGCATGAACATAATAGATGTACTTACATACCCACATTATGTGTTTATTTACTTAATTGCTGCGTAAGCACATCAGTACAAAGGAAAATTCTTTAATCAATTAAAATTCACTTATGAAGATGCCAACTAGAGCACTGCTCATCAAAACTTCTGCAAGCCATTGATCAGAACATCTTTACTGTTGTCTGAAGGGTTGGAGTTTCTTGAAAGAGGCCAGTGGGGGGCAGTGCAGCAAACAAGTCTGGTCACTCATTTAACTGAAAAATTGAAGCCTTCAATAATTCAATCAGTAACAGAAATCATAATTATTTACAGTGTAACAAACTTCTACATATTTTAATTTGCACCCATAAGTTTACTGTTTCATATGAACAAAAATGTAAATGTGATTGTATGTGTAAAAATAATCTACTGTAAAAATGAAAAATAAAAATTTATTTTAGATTATATGTTTTAAATAACATAGAGATAAAAACCATTATCCTCTATGCAACTACAATTTAAATTAACTGTTACAAAGTGAAAACACTCATTTGACAGGTCCTTATCCAAATGTTATAAGACGCGGTAGATGTTTGAGGGGAACACTTGAGCACAGAGATGAAGGGAAGCATAAGGTCAGAAAACAGAAGCTGCTTAATCTAGACTTAATCCCTAGCCCTAAGCAATCAAGCCCTGGTCTGCTACTGTTACGTCATGTTATCTTAAGTAGATTACGAGAAAACAAAACTCAAAGGATTAACTTGCTAATTTACACTGATAAGGCATCGTTTAGGGCAACACTTCGGCTGTCACCCAAAATCTAAGACGTGTTTTGCCTTTTCCACTTGTTTATTTGCAGCATGGCTTCGACTGTGTCGGTGTGATATAAGTTTATCTTTATTGTTCTTGAGTGCTTTCATCATTTACATTGCTGGAACTACGTTCTGCCTTGTCATTTAGTGTTAAAGGCATCGTTCAACTTTCTGGAGGTTTTATTTGCTAAATTGGAGTTTTTTTTTTCAGTGGACCAAAGTAATGGTTGTCATTAATTAAGAGCTTTAGGTTCAGCTCCTTTTAATCTTAAATAGGGACATGTGCCAGGGAACAGAAAGGCACACTGAATTCTAATGGTGTATTGGGGTCTTCAAACAGCAGTCTGGCCGAGGTGAGATAAGTGTGTGCGTGTGCGTGTGTGTGTAAGTACGTGTGTCTTACTGCTTATGATGAATACCTATACTCTGTAGTTAGTCAAAAGAAAATCTGGAAACATGTATTGCATTAAGCATACTTAAACTGCATCCGTTTTTATATAATAATTATGCATAGAAATTCATTCATATCTTTATGGGTGATATTTTGTATTTTTAGGTCTGGGATTAATTATTTACTTTTTATGAATATCAACGTAAAATGCTAAATTATGTTAAAGGCTAAAATTCATAACACACATTAAAATATTTTGTTTTTATGCAGTTGACAATATATTTAGTAGTAATGTTATTGTAGTAATCAAAGAAATATATTTAAATCTTGTTTTTTTTTTACAAACCAATTCCAAAAATACAACAAATACAAATTGTAAATATAAACAGAATGCAGTTATGTGGAAGTTTCTAAATTCCATATTTTATTCAGAATTAAACTGAGAAAATTTATAATTTAAAGTGAAAAATTAGGTGATTTTAAATTTTGTGACAAGAACACATCTCTAAAAAGTTGGGACAAGGCCATGTTTACTACTGTGAGACATCCTATTTTCTCTTTACAACAGTCTGTAAATGTCTGAGGACTGATGAGACAAGTTGCTCAAGTTGAGGGATAGGAATGTTGACCCATTTTTGTCTAATGTAAGATTCTAGTTGTTTAGTTGATCTTAGGTCTTTGTTGTCGTATTTTCCATTTTATGATGCGTCATATGTTTTCTATGGGTGAAAATCTGGCCAGTTCAGTACCCGGACACTTTTTTACGCAGCCATGATGCTGTAATTGATGCTGTATGGGGTTTAGCATTGTCATGTTGGAACATGCAAGGTCTTCCCTGAAAGAGATGTAGCCTGGATGGGAGTTTTGTTGCTCTAGTGTCCTTCCAGTTGTGTAAGCTGCTCATGCCACACTCACTAATGCAGCCTTTTACCATCAGAGATACAGGCTTCTAAACAGAGCGCTAATAACAAATTGGGTCGTCCTTCTCCTCTTGAGTCCAAATGACACGGCATCCCTGATTTCCATAAAGAACTTCAAATTTTAATTTGTTAGTAAAAAAAACATTTTCCCACTTTGCCACAATCTATTTTAAATGAATCTTGGCCCAGATTCTGCGTTTCTGGATCTTGTTTAGATACTTCTTTTTTGAACTATAGAGTTTTAGCTGGCAACAACGGATAACATGGTGCTTTGTGTTTACAGATCTCTGGAAATATTCATGAGCCAATTTTGTGATTTCCAATACAGTAGCATCCATGCCTGTATCTGAAGCAACACTAATGGCCCAAAGATTATGGGCACCCAGTATAGTTTTCCATCCTTGACCTTTACGCACAGAGATTCTTCCATTATATCATGCACTATAGATGATAATATGTTCGCTTTGCAATTTTACACTGTCAAACTCCTTTCTGATATTGTTTCCCTATTTGTCTGCACAGAATTAGGGGGATTGGTGATACTCTTCTAATCTTTACTTAAGAGAGCCGCTGCCACACCAAGATGCTCTTTTAATACTCAGTCATATTAATGACCTATTGCCAATTAACCTAATACATTTTGAGATGTGTTGCTGTCACGAAATTTCAAATGACCAAATATATGGCATAAAATTTGATATATTGTCTATGGTTTAGTGTGAATCAGTTAATCAGTAATTTTTTGCATTGCATTTTTATTTACAATTTGTACTTTGTCCCAACTTTTTCCCTACGGTTTGTACTTTGTACTGTATATTATGTTAAAATTGATTTATGGTCCATACAATATGTACAAATTGAGCGTACATGGTTTGAAACAAGATACATGTAACCGACAAATTTACAAAATATTTGCTTAATGTACATTTAAGGAACCTGCAGAAGGAAACAGTAAAGATCCATATGAAATGAAGTCATGTGTTACATTTACATGTGTTTACCACGTAAAGCCATACATAAATTGAACATAACATGGGGCAGGTGTATATAATAATAGGCTACCAGAAAGAGTTTTATTATTGTGTTGAACAGCATGGGAGATCTAGCATTAAAACTTTATATGGCAGCCAAGTTCATGATTTAAGATCACTTCAGTAAACCTAATAGCTATGAATGAAATGGAGGTAAAACTTGCCTTGGACCAAATGTTTATAGCAATATGCAGTAAATCTGTCTTTTGGCTTGGAGAACATCCAGGCCCATGGCTGTGTATGGAGTATAAAGTGTTAGCCCGATCAGCATTCTTATTATATGAGGAGCTTTAGGGGCACTTATTTTGTTAATGGATAAGTCAAAGATCAAAATGTGACTATTTGTAAGGATTTGTTTTATAAGAGTATCAGCAAAAATATAACATTTGGTCCTGTCCATATGTTTGTAGCATGCACTGCATGAAGTGCTATGAAGTGTACATAATGGCCTGCAGGGGCAGTGTGGGACAGACAGAGTACAGAGTTACAGCACCTTAGGGAGTGCAAGGGCACATAGAACTTACCACGGATCAGATTTGCTTTTTCCATTTAAGCTTTTCGTTGTTGTATTTTTTTTCTTTTTGAGATCTGTGGTTAGTGGGCATGACTGTGACTTGAACATCTCCCAACCTGACAGTATACGTCAGCCCGGCGAAAGGTTTTTGCTCTAAAGCTCCACTAAAACTCATGAAGGAGATAGAAGCCGACAAAGAAGAAGTTAAATTTAGCTTAGTATCAAGATTTTTCTAGATTTCAGAAATGCCTTATCATGTGACAGTCAGACAAAATAAAAGGGTCAGACAAAATAAAAGGGTCAGAAGAAAAAGCAGTGACAGGAAAAACCAATGAATTTGTTCAAGCTAAAGACAGATTCTGGGTGGTCTTGCGGAAAGTTCTCAGAGCTTTGTTAGATGTCATAGAGATGATAAGCATTAGTAAATAAAAATAGAGTAAATATTTTTTTTTACACTTGAATATGAAATCTTATTTTTTTGGCTAATTTTTCAATGATTTATTATGCATAATATATTATAAATGCTCATTAACCTGTCATAAAGCATGTTGCATGTGACAAGAGTGAATTAGCTGTTCTGACTGGCAAAGTAGGGGTTAGCACTGTACAATTCTCTTGCCTCGAGCCCCAAGGATTACAAGTTTGTTGATTGACAGTTAAGATTATAATTACTATAATTAAGTGCATATCCTCATTTCTATATTGTTGGCATAAGTGTTTAATGGGTAAATATTGCAACTGCATATCAGATAAATAATTGCTTTGTACACGTTAAAGATCTTGAATGATTTATGGAAGCTTGTGAGTGATAGGTCATAAAGATAACTAACGAGAAATAAATCAGGTTTCAAATTTTTTTTCAATGTGTATGGAGGTGGGAAAGAGAGGTGATACTCTTATCACTTGATCTGCACGTTCCTGTAGAAACCTGTAATAGCTAAGTGAAGCAAGCCATTTTGTGTAGACTTAAACTAGCTTTTGAGTGCTGGTTTATCCAACACAATGTGGCGGCTGATAGTCACTGTTGGTCTTTTCTGATAGTTTTTTTAAGGCTATGCGGTTTGGCATGACTCATTCAGGCAGGTCAACAAGCACTTGTACCCTCTCATTAAAGACACATGATGAAAGCAAAAGAGGTAAAAGAAAAAAACACCAACAAACGAGACACCCTGGATAAATACAAGGATTGGGTTTTGGAGAAAAGTCAACAGCAAACTGTAGGCATGACGGGGAAATAAAGCCGGCCAATGGCCTGTTTATAGGAAGCTATCTTACAAAGCACGCTTAGGCAAGTTGTCAAAGCAGTGTGTGTTTTTTACTTTGTGATTGAGAAGCATGCATCCATTTTTGCATGCCTATTGTGTAGAGGAAAGATGTAAAAATTTCCATAGACAGAGTTGGTGCTGAGTGAAGATTAAATTAGAGGCAGGGTGGCAAACCCAGACAGCTGTATTTGAAAGACAACATCTTGCAAGTTTTTTTTTAATTATTTTTAATTTTAGAATTTCTGTGTGTATGTTTAGAACATAGTTACAATTTGCCATACTCATAATACATTGAGCGGGGCTAACATTTACTTGACAAGGTGTATGTGAAGCTAATAACTAGCCCTCTACTTAAACAACCTCAACTTCAAATGAGTCATTATGTCATTCTGATGAGTTATGAGCTGATTATGTTTTTGCTTCAGGCTATCCTTAAGTTTACCGAGGATCTATGGCATAAAACAAGCATAAAAAATGTAAAATTCACCCTGTTTTGTAGCATTCTGTGGTGTAGCATTGCAAAATGTATTTTGACAGAATTTATGATTTTGTTCTATGTTTATGTTTAAGCACATGGGTAATATAGACATTTTAGAAACCTCGCCAGTGTTGTTCAAGTAAGAACAACTAATCAAAAGACGAAAAGCAGATTATACTTGAGTACACATCGTAGATAGGACAGTGCATAGAGTTCTGAATTGTTTATTGAAGAAATATGTTTCAGAGGGAAAATAACATGTTAAATATAAATTTTTAATAATATTAGCATGTCAGAAATTTTTTTTTGCATTTCTAGGCAAAAAAGGATTCCGGTATACTAAATTCATACATTTTCTGCTACAGTACCAGTGGAATTACTGTTCAAATTGTGTAGAATAGAAACTGATTTCAGACTCACAGATTAAAGAACCACTAAACATAACAAAAATATTCGCTCACCCGCTTTGACTCACATATGAGTTAATCCATATAAATATATATATATATATATATATATACACGTATGTGTGTATATATATATGGCCACCTTTACACTTGCTTGTTAATACAAGTATCTAATAAGACAATTACATAGCAACTCGATGCATTTAGGCATGTTGAGGTCAGGACAACTTGCTCAACTAATAACTAAGCATCAGAATGGGGAAAAAGTTCATTTAAGATTTGAAACTTTATATGTGGCAAGCTTGCTGATGCCAGACATTCTGTTCTAAGTATTTCAGAAACTGCTGCTATATTGGGATTTTCATGCACAACTATTCAATTTTTTTTTTTATATATAGCGCTTTTTACAATGGAACAAGAATTATATACAGTTTATAAATATAAATTTGAGCTTTAGTAAGATTGATTTTTTCCCCAACGTGCAAGCCAATGGCGACGGCGACAGTGGCAAGTAAAAACTCCCTGAGATGCTAAAAGGAAGAAACCTTGAGAGGAACCAGACTCAGAGGGGAACCCCTTTCTCATTTGGGTTATATCTGATTAACAACAGAGTCTGTGATGGAGTGTGTAGAATTTGCCATCCAGGTGGATCGGTGGGTGTTGGAGACGAAGTCGACTCAGCATTCTCTCAGTGGTAGTGTGTAAACCTCAAGCAGAAGAGAGAAATAACAAAAAAAAGTCATAGTAAAGAACTAATTTAAGAACTGTGGCATGTGATAGATTGCAAATTCCACTGAGGCTAGACAAAGCAGTATAGTTAAGAATGAGATCCTGATCAAACAACAGGTATGAGGGCTTTATGAAACAACTATCGCTAAGGTTTACAGGAAATGGTCTGAAAAACAGAAAATATCCAGAGAGAGAGAGAGCGAGAGAGAGAGAGAGAGAGAGAGTGAGAGTAATGCATAGGCTTCATTGCAAGTAAAAATGACCCAGTTACTGTACTGTACCTTATTTTACAGTTGGGTTATAAATATGACACATATTTAGCATACCAATGATAAGTGTGTTTCTTAAACTGACTCAACTTTTTATCCTTTTACATGAGGATTAATGAATCTAGCATGCAAAACAGCTGTGGCATGCAAATGTTTTAAGTGAGAGCTGGTCAGAGAATTGGTCCCTGTATTGGAAAAACATTGAATATTAAAATATATTCTGAGATATTAAAAACATGCTGATGGAGTGAAAACAATTTAAAACAGATATGATAAAGCCAAGAATATCTTTAACTACACAACCAGAAGAGTGTATGATGGACTAAACTAAAATAACACTGGTGTGAATTAGATTGGGAGTATTGGTTGAAAATGTATTGAAATGTAATATAAACGTAAGGAGTATAAAAAGTTAAATATGAATGCATTTTTTTTACAAAGAGTGTAGAATATTAATTATTTAATACACCGTGTGTATGTGATTTTTTTCTGTATTATATATAATTCACAAAATTATATAATCATAGTCTGTATGTTCACTTAGAGCTCATTCAAGATACTCAAGTATAGAAGCCAGAAGGGGGATGGGTGAATTGTGTTGATATTACTCTTACTGTACATTAGGGGGCAGTGCAGTGTGCTAAGTTTCTTTGGCCAAGGCCACGAACTGGCAATGAATCCTCTGCCATATCGGATTACAATAACAGCTCCATGAAAGCAAAGCACAAATATGACTCCTGATGGAGAGTTTGACACACACACAAACACACATATATACACATCACACACAGTTATAACAATACTCACACTGAAGACAGCCCATCTGTTGCCTTTAACTGGTGGGGTAAAATAATAGATCTTAAACTTGGGAACTGTAAAACACCAAACTCCATAATTTATCAACCTGACTGCAGCACCCAAATGCGAAAGTCTGGATAACCCAGCATCTGTGTGTATCAGCACTTACAGATTCTACATAGCTCAAAAACAGAGTCCCGACATATGAATTACCAAGATTAATTAACGAGATAACACAATCACTCAGGCATAATTTGGCAGACAATGTGATGTCATGTAGAGCTAGAGTTTAATAATGCATCATAATAATTCACAACTCGGCATCACAGCCAGAGCCATGACAGGAAGTGGTGTGATTTAGCTTGGCGTCATCAGTCAAGAGGCTGCTCCAAGCTTCATGTTTTCCCCACAGTGGGTTCAAAAGAGGAAGGAAACCCTCTTCCGTGTTTTTTTCCCTTCTTTATGTCTGTTTAATGTAGGCCTTTTAGCTTAGCTTTATGTGCTGGCTGGACTTTAGGAACTCTCTGTGGGGAGTGAAATGGGCTTTTGCTGTAATAGCAATCTATATTTTGTGGAGCTTTAGTTACATGTTCTAGTGATTGCTTAGGGTTGAGAGCAATGAGACCTGTCTCGTCTGTATGAGAGGATGTCTAATGTGAGTGAGACAACTTCAGACTTCTACCTGTAGTTCTAACCTCATATAT
>JAOUQV010000020.1:11828385-11845997 GCA_028565295.1 Aspidoras spilotus | reverse complement strand
TTATATCTTATATTATAAAAAAAAACCCACATGCACAATTCTACAACAGTTTCTTGAGGATATTCTTGTTGGCTTACTGTCTAGTCAGAAAGATTGTGTTGACTGATATTATCTTAAAGCACTTTTGTAAGTCGCTCTGAACAAGGGAGTTTGCTAAATGCTACTAAAGTAAATGTAATATGATTAATATTCACAAAGATTATATTTTGTGATTATTTTGCATTTCATCAATATATAATGTGATGTGATAAAGTTCTACACAGGACTTGAATAAACCTGTCAGGATTTCTAATTTTATCACTATTTGTTTACTAGTGTCACTGTCATTGCAGTCCTAGTGAAGGCATGTTTGGCAAAGCACTGATTAACTGCTTCAGTTTTTTATTGTACTCTGCATTTTAATTAAAAGATTTATTTTTTGTGAAATGCATAATGAGTTATTTCATATTGTAGGTTAAGTCCTTTCTGTATGCAGTTTATACGTCTTTGCATGATTTAGAGGTCAGTTTATTGTCTGTGTATGTAAGGTTTCACCAGGTCTCCCTCTGTATCTGTGTGTTTTTATCATGTTCTTGGGTTTTACTAGTACTGTTATGTACTATTCACAGGGAACTTATGGATCCATTGTTAATGAAACTGAATGAATCTGCACTATGCGGAAATTATATGAATATTAAAGGGTTGAGATGAAAGAAGAAATAAAAGATAAAAAACAACAAATAACTATAGCTTAAATAGTCATAGGTGTTTGGGTCATCAAAGGTCACAGATATCATATAAATATCTAAATTTAAATAGCATAATTATAGATTGCAAGTGACTTTCTAGCATTCTGTTCCTCTGAACCCCATGCAGCTATAAAACTGTTTATTACTAAGCAAGGCTTTATTTATAAATCTATTTAATTAGACTGTTGGATTTCCCCCTTTTTTATTGAGATTTATTTTCTTCTAACAGGTTCCAGTAAAGACAATTTGCCCAAAAGTCTTTGCAGAAGTGTTCTTCAATCTTAAATTGCTGGAATGGTGTAAATGCAGTATATTATGTGTTTACTAATTTAAAGAAACTTGGAATGCAACAGTCCAATCTTTTTTAAGGCTTGTAATTTTGAGTTTTAGTACGTCGACAACAAAAATTTCAAATACCACAATAGATACTATTGGTCTGTAAATATTATTGTAAAAAAGAATTTGTTTATTTATTGTCTAACATGAATTTTAGCATCTGTGGCTATTTCATGACATAAAAAAATTACATACGTACACAATGTTAAACATAATTGACAATTCGTAGAAAATTTGGCATCTTCAATTCACTTCGCATGCATGTCTTTGGACTGTGGAAGGAAACCAGATCACCTGGTGGAAACCCACTCAAAAATTGTCAGAACATGCTAACTCTTAACATAAATTTCCCAGATCATCCCACCTGGGGATTCTAGTAGCCATAGCAGTTATTAGTTTATTAGTGAAGTCACAGATTTTGATACATACATTCTAAGCTATTTAGTTCAAAATAAGTTAAACACAAAAAATCTGAATAGGCATTTCCTTCTTTAAAGAATGTGACCAGTTTCTCACATACCACTTCAACTGTTGCAATCAAGCTTTAGTGAAATAGCTTGTCTTTTTATAGCATACAGACTATGTGCAGTACATGAGTAAAATCATCCACATATAATTGTGCTCTGCTACAATGACAGACATAGATGCAAACAGTAAACCTACTGTGGGTAAAATGGTGGTGGGGTGGAATCATGCTACAGACACCAGAAAAGCATTAGTGAGCATTAACATACGTTTTCTGTCATACCACAAAAAAATAGCCTATATTAGGCTACACCTACAATGGGCTGCACCTGTCTAGATATAAACAATAGGCTAAGTAAGAAAGATTGTGAAACCAGATTTTGAGATTTTGGCTTTTGTTTTAGTTTTGCAGCATACTTTTGTTCATTGTTACAAGCATCAGTTTAACACACAGTGAGAGAAACCTGATGAGCAAGCATTTCTTTAAGACAACGTGTGTTTATTTAAGCCAACATGGTGGCATAGTGGATAGTGCTGTGGCCTCACAGAAAGATCACGGGTTCGAGCTCCAGGTGGGGTGACTCAGGAAACTAATGTGTGGAATTTATGTTCTTTCCGTGTTTGTTTGGGTTTTCTCTGGGTGCTTCGGTTTCCTCCCGCATTCCAAAGAAATGCAGGATAGGTTAGTTGGAGTCTCTAAGTCACCATTAGAATTTGTGTGTGTGATTGTGTGCAGGTTTGTGTGCCCTATGATAGATTGGCGCCCTGTCTAGGTTTGTTTCTTTCCTTACGTACAGAATTGCCAGGTGGGCCCCGGCTTCCCTGTGAACCTAAACTAGGATTAAGCCAATATAGAAAATAATTAATTGAATGTGCTAATTTAGTTTAGAGGCAATTGGACTAGGTTAGCAGTAAGAATCACTTATTGGTTAGCAACGTTATGGCTCTTAAAGAAAATGTAACTTTACTCATAAATTATACCTTGGTTGACTTGTTTTAAAGACATCTGAAAATTATTTTTTTTGGCAAAACTATTTTTAATTAGCCTGTAGCTTTATTTGACAAGATTTTAGCAATGTATTCCTTAACAAATTATGTAGTCTTGCAGGGATGTGTGCCAATAGAAAACAAATGAAATTAAACATGAACAAAAAGCTTTGTATGTTCAAAAGTCCATAAACTAAGGTTATATAATGACCAGAGAGTGACCCTGATGGTTCAGTTTAGTATTAAAAATAGGTAAATATCTTTCACTCTTTGCTTATTTACAGTGAGGCTTAATGATTGCACTGGAATTGGATAACGGTAATGAACACTGTGTGTTAGACAATAAAGTTTAATTGTGGACTTGCTGCAGTCTTAACAAGAATGAGAAAGATGTGGGGGTGAGAGAGATAAATTGCAGAGTCAGAGAGAGATAGATTGCAGAAGATGAAGAAATGTAAACGAAGAGAAAGAATGACAAAGTACTTCTCGTGTCTGGCTCTCACAGACTGGAGGTTAAAGATCATCCCTAAAATTGCAGCAGAGAGGAAAAAAGAGAAACTTTAGTGATGGAAGTAAAAAGATAGGGAGTGAGAAGGAGTCAGTGGTGAAACAGAAAGTACCCTGTCTTGAGATAGAATCAGGACAGCTTTGCTGGATTTAAAGACTGTCAGAATTCAGATTGGATGAGAGTCAGGATAAGGCAAACATGATTCCACAAAAAAGCCACAAATTAGTTGCAAAGTATCTCTTTCCCTCTCTCTCTCTATTTCACTTTCTCTCTCTGACCCCCTGAGTGGAGTAGTTCGAATAAGGAATGACTCTTGTTGAGCTAAAATTAGTGTTACGTAAAATAGCACTGACTCTAATAAAAAAAAAAAACATGCCTTACATGATTGTTGGCTGTAAATAAATGTGCATGTGTGCATTTGTGCCATTGTGTATCATTTGCAGAGCATTTCTGTGCATTTGCAACACACACACACACAAACTGACAATTTATTTACATGGAGTCACGAGTAAACATGATGCTATATGACAAAAACAGACAAACACCAACAATGTATTAATGCTTTATTGGTTTAAATCTGTCATATATCAAAAATTCTCCCATGCAAAACATTCACCTGCCATGCAAAACTAACTCAGTTGACACATCAAAAAGCTTTGTGTGAGGCTTGCACATAGAGTAGCATTCACATGTGTAATGTTAGTTGCAACCTCTGATAGCATACCTCATCCCACATTCTCTTTGACTGGATGGTCGACTGCACATTCTTTGCCAACTATTATATTAGCATGACCTAAAGCTATTTCTTTTAGCTCACCATCTCAGATACTGTCTTCCCATTTTCCATAATTGCTTATTGGGATACAGAGTTTAGCAATATTTGCACAAAAATAAAATGTAGCCAGTTTGGTCTTCTTGGTTTAGTCTAGAGAGAGTGGGTTTAGGATGAAAAATGTACGGTTTCCTGGATAAACAGTGACCACTAAAGATTCTAAGGTTTCCAGTGCTAAATTTAACTTATTAGCGAAGAGTAAAACTAAACTGTGGCATGTTACTATTTATATTCTACGTTCTCAGTGCCAGCTATTAGAAAATTTGTGCTCATGTCTATTCAGAGGCAAGCTGTCAAAAGACCCAAAGTGCCTGATGGCTGCCTGATTTTGTCTTGGCTGAAAGCTTTATTAGATTTTGACAGTTTTGTATTGCAGTTGATCGTTCTTTGTTGGTGACTAAAAAAGATGATATTCATCATTTAGTTAGGCCGTGACATTTACTGATTGATTCTGTGGAGGTACAGACTAAGCCTTGATTATCACTCGTTCTTCTTCTTCTCATGTTCCTTATGCCTAACTGGTGGTTAATGAGGGAAAAAGGTAGACAGAGATGTAATGTATCATCTTTCATAAATCAGAACAATCGGTATGATTAATGCAAAAAAATGGGGGCAAATATTGTGACCTTAATGTGCCACTTGCTCACTGTAAAAACACTCCCTGGTGAGCAATTTCCATTGGCGTTTGTAGAGGTGCCCATATTCTGGCACTGTACACGGTTTTAATGTTGAATGATTTAAATTTTATTGTGCTTTCATTTTGGCCTATATATTTAAGTAATATTAGTATTACTAAATCTACAAACATTATCATAGCTATTCATGGGGATATTCTCACTGTGATTAAATCCACTTATGACATCCAGGTAGTAAAATCTACCCGATTTACAATCTGGGGCCTGACCAACTCGTAAATGTAGCACATTAACACTTATACAATAAACCATACGCCAGTAACTGCTCAGTGCTGTGAGCTTTAGAGTCTGAGAGAGGTGAGTGTAAGTGATGAATAATGTCCCATAAAACAGTTGGAGACCTTCCTTCAGGTTGAGTTTATAATGCACACACACACACACATGCACACACACACGCCAGCACACATCTACGGTATGCACACTCATAATATATAAAAAGGCTGTCTGACCCACAATATTCTCTTGATAATATAGATCATAGTATCCTTCTCATGAACAGTTTACACTCCAACAGGTACTGCTTGCTCTGACAAAAATGATCTTCCTCTCTCCTCCTCGTGTTCTGATTTTCATCCTCATGCATGCTATGCACATCATTTCTTTGTCCTGTCCTGTGCATCATGTGTTCACCTGGGATCATGACGTATGAGTATATGACAACAAAGCTGTAATGTTAGTGGGTTGTGCTCCCTCTGCTGCTGTTACATCCCCTCAGGCTACCTGCAAATTGACATCACCTGGCATGGAGCCAAACGACAAGAGGAAGAAGTGGTGCGTCAGGCTGAACTCATTCAAATTGCAACCTAAATGCCACTGAAATGTGGTGGCT
Source organism: Aspidoras spilotus (assembly GCA_028565295.1). Taxonomy (NCBI): domain Eukaryota; kingdom Metazoa; phylum Chordata; class Actinopteri; order Siluriformes; family Callichthyidae; genus Aspidoras; species Aspidoras spilotus. The sequence continues at coordinate 11,840,617 of JAOUQV010000020.1, read as the reverse complement.
TAGTAATAGAGCTTTGAAGGAACGGTTCAGGGCAAATCAAATTTACACAAATTCTCCCCTTCCCTCAAACGCCGTCCATCAGCCAAGAAATGTTTGTCGTCCACATTTTCTTCAGCTTCTTTTTTTTTCATGTTTTGCACTGAAGCGACAATGCGTTTGCATGCACTTTGCATGGTGCTTTCATTAGTTGTTAGCAATGTTAGTCTCAAAACCAACGTTAGGCTGAAGAGCAATATAGAGGAGCAAATGTGGTCGCCAAACATGTCTTGGCTGATTGAAAACATTTGAGTAGAAAATTTCTGTACGTTTATTTTTTCCTAAACCATCAATTTAAGTCATTGCAAAACAACCTGGCTTGGTCTCCGCATTTATGCCCTATGATAGCCCCTTAAACCCGCCAGTGTATACATTTATACAGTTGACCTGAAAATAATATAACTTCACCACATATGTGCCAAAGAAAAGTTTATTATCTTATTATTATGCATTTTGTCTATAAGACTAATTTTAGGGTTGTATAAAGTATAATATACATTTAAGATATTGTTACTGTGTTCTTAAGGAAGAAGGCACTTTTAAGAATTTACATTAGGGACATTTCACATACTGAAAATGAAAAATATAGCTCACTAGTATTATCTCCTCCTTTGAAACTGTATGCCATTGTTACAAAATTATATATGGTATATATATCCTTACTAAAAGAATAATGTTAAAGAAGGCATCCAAACTGAACAATTGAGTATGTGTATTTGACTGGCATCATTGGATCTAAAGTGCATGGAATTGATTTTTTTTGGCCAAGTTGTCATGCAGAGGCCATTTTGTGGAAGGGTTCTCACAGCCCTGGCTTCCTGCCAGAGGGCCTTAGCAGAGCCAGTGGGATCAGTGTGAAGAGTGCATGAGAGCTTGCCTAGGCTCATCACTCAAGCTGTGGCAGCTGGACGAGCTTGTAGTGGAGAGCCAAGCTGATGCGCATGCTCCATATCAGCCATCGCTCCCTCAATGAACTCTCTATGACCCTTCCATTAGGGCCACACTCACTCCATCATTCTCTGCCAGGGCGAAGGGGGCCGCCTGGCCTTCACATCGTGGTGCAATCTAGTGGAAAAGTTCAGTTGCACATAGCTCCACATGTCTTCTGATGATTACCATTTCCCCTGTTTTCAGTTAGCTTCAAAAACAGAGGAGAAGTGTATGATAAAACCGAACATTTCTCATGCTTTTTTGGCTCCGGGAGAAAAATGTGGGGGGTGCTGAGCTGTCGACAGTCATTGACAGGTTAACTGAGAAGCAGTTGACACAGCTAACATTCTAAAGTATTAACAAACAGCCTTTTATTTTTACCACTGCATGTGTGAGCTTTCAGGTTTTTAGCCATTCAACCAAAAAAGGGTAATTGTTATACACGCTGTTTAGAAATGATGATTAACTAAACTATATCTATTTGTTTAAAATGTGGCATCCATTTTGTATTTGGGTGGGGGTGGTTCATTTTTGGACATGGCCTGGAAAAACTACAAGTCCAGACACTGAGAAAACAATTGCGATGTAATCAGCACTGCCCTTCTGGCTACACTAAGGGAAGGTGGGGGTGTCTAATGAAGAGGAGTTGAGCGAAACCTGTGGATTTCGTACACAAACACACTCACACACACAGCACGTTTTCACAAGGCCCTGCACATTTGAATTCTTTTTAGGATCAATGTTAAACCTGTCCACTGAGCATTTGCTATCAGGTTTTTTGAAACTGATTTGATTTTTAGAGCCACCACCCACACATAAACACTCATCATCGATAGCCGACAGCATCTGAGGCGTCGCTCCAAGGAGCTGCCACTCAACACATGGAGAGATAGCACTCTAACTTGACATTGATTTGATGAGTGATGACTGGCGTGTGAAAGAACGACATAGACACAGAGAAAATAAGAGAAGAAAATCCTCTTCCTGAGCACTCTTTTTTAGATGTAGACTACATTACAGTTTTGCTGTGATGGCACTGTAACTATACAAGGGTGAATCTTGAAACAGTGAGAAAGTGTTTAACAGCAATTAATGCCCTCCCTTACCTTATGGTGCTCTCATTCTGCACACACTTCTGAATTTATTGTCTGCAGAGAGCAGACAGATGAATGAAAAGGAAAAGGAACCTCTTTAGACAGTCATGTGACTATATCAGTCAGAGTCAAGGCTAATGCTTGTCGTTGTGGCAGTCAGGTTAAAACATAAACAGGCCTTTCTGAGAATGCACAGATACAATTTCAGCAGCTCTGAAAAATAAACATAAAATAGAAATTTTGTGCTGCAATCTCAGACACAAACATTTATTATTTACTACTTTGGACAATATAAATTCTTATCAAGCATGCTGGCATAAATTCCTTACCTGTTCTCAGCTCTTCATTCTTATCTTTTGCTGTCTTTGTCAAAAAAGACAATTTATTAACCTACCACGCGTGTATAACATTGCCTATCGGCTACCTATCAGTGGGTAAATTGCTTTGCTTTTGATAAAATCTGCTTAAATAAGGATTATAAGATGTACAACATTTAAGGGTAAACAAGATTAGCACACTTTGTGGCTGCTCTTTAACATTCTGATAAAGCAAGAAAATAAACGGGTGCAAAATTGACTCTTCTATTTACACACATATAGCCTGGAGCTGTGTGAACATTACTGATAGTCACTCTATGTTTGCTTAGCGAGACAAGAAACCTGGAAACAAATCTTTATGAAACTCTTTTTAGCTTGTCTTGTACACAGGTTTGTTTGTTTGTTTATTGATTTCTCAACACCATGGTCATGTTAACAACAAGTTTCACTCTATACACAAGTCATACATCTTTACACAAGTCAATGACTATTTTGCATCTCCAGTTCACCTAGCACGCATGTCTTCGGACTGTGGAAGGAACCCGGGGTACCCATAATAAACCCTGAAATAAACCCAGAATTTATTTTTTTCCAGCTATCCCAACTCGGGATCAAACCAGGGTCATTTTTGCTATGGGGTAACAGCACTAAATACAAAATAGCCTTGCCTCAAAGGTATACTATTGAATTTTCTAGGTTATACATGTGACAGGATTTATCATTTTTAAGAATGCATAAACAATGTTATGATAAATATTTCTACTCTTCATGGAAAGGGTTATGTTATTTACTGTTACTCTGTGTCCAATCATTGCAAAAATTAAAAACATTGGTAAATCTGTCATCCTAGAATTTTGCTGTCAACTGCCAGTGTTTAGTATTTTATGCTAGAGGTCCGGCCCTTGTCTGATAAGGGAAAATATCTCCATGGTTACCAGGAGAAAGACTCTGGAAGACTCAGGGCCAAAGGTGAAGCTGATAACCTTTTGACCGCTGAAGTTCTCTGCTTTGCACCTCTGCGGCAGCCTCAAGCCTGTCATAACAAGGGAGGACAGAGGGTGAGGGAGAGAGCAAGAAAAAAAGAGAGAGCAAAAGAGAGAGAGAGATAGAGAGAGAGAGAGAGAGAGAGAGGATATGACTATGATATGATATCAAGGTGATGAGGGAGCAGGAGTAGCACAGGAGAGATAATGGTAACACAAGCCAACTGCATGGCTCTTTAGAGGCATCTCTGATAAGATATGAGTGCAAATACTCCTTCAAGCCATACTCAGTCCTCAGCCATCTTTGCCTTTCGCTTCTTTTACTATATTAAAAACGCTGTTTGACAGATAGTTTAAAATTCAGAACTTGAAATGTTGCTCATTGTACTACAATACATTTATCTGCATTGTAATCGAATGCAAATTAGAGGATACTATTATTTACAAATCTACTAAAAGCGATCTCTGGATGATGAAAATGAAAAACATTATTTTCTGGAATAATAATTATAATTAAGATTTATAAAGCTAACAGATTCAACACACAAGTTAAATATCTTAAGATGCTCTGTCCTTAGATTTGTGAAATTCAAGTCTATACCTCTAGAGGGCAAAATGTACTGATCATGGCTAGAGAGTAAAAAATTATATGGTGGGGGTTGTCCAAGATTTTCTCCTGTGTGTATCAGAGAGTGAGGGAGAGACAGAGAGAGAGAGAGAGAGAGAGAGAGAAAGAAATTCAATTTAAAGGGGACATAGCAATAATTCAGCCAACACTCAACCACTGAAGCGCGTCATTACTGAGAGATTTGCAATATTTCTACTTGCATTGAAATGCCTTAGCTACTGATCGTAATATTTAACACATACAATGTTAGCTCAACACTGCAGCATGCCTACTTTTAACTTGCCAAATTATTATACATAAGTCAGATACTATTACAACAAACAAGCAACTAGACACATATTTTGGAGAAAACATTAGGTGCTAACATTGTGATTGTACTGGTTTTATTAGTTCACACCGAAACATACACACCTAGGGGCAATCTAGAAATTGTCTGATTGTACGTCTTTGGATTTTTATTGTTTTATTGGTTTATTAAAGTCACCTTTGACATTGCTGACCATATTGATGACAGGAACAAGGTTATATTCATACACAAGTTTTAAATCTTATACTCAATTCATATACATACACAAGTCAGACACAATTTAGTATCTCCAATTCACCTAGAATGCATGTCTTTAAACTGTGGGAGAAATTTCAAGGTCTTCAAACCCAGGTCCTATTGCTGTGAAGTCAACCACTGTGCCGCCCCTATGTCTTTGGATGTTAAGAAGAAATCCATACAAACAACTTAGTTATTGCAAACATATGGTGTCATTGTATACATTTGCAGCTGTTGATTTCTTTGTCCCCATGTTTGTGTCCCCATGTTTGTAAAATCAAACAGGCATTTAGTGAAGTACAATAAATAAACACACATATTTTATGCCAGGTGGCACAGTGGATAGTGCTGTGGCCTCACAGCAAGAAGATCCGGCGTTCAAGCCTGGGGTGGGGTAACTCTGGGGTAACTAGGGTAAATTTATGTGTGGAGTTTGCATGTTTTCCCTTCTGTTTGTGCATGTTTTCTCTGGGTACTCTGGTTTCCTCCCGCATTCCAAAAACATGCAAGAGTTTAACTGGTGCTTCTAAATTGCCAGTTTGTGTGTGATTGTGTGTGTTTGCACCCTATGATTTGTTCCCTGTATAGGGTTGTTCCTACCCTCGTGCCCCGGGTGGCTGGGTGGGCACCGCCTTTCCTGTGACCTTAAAATTAAGATTAAGTATAGAGAATTAATAAATGAATATTTTGCCTAGTATAATATTTCATAGACACATAATAGTTAACCCTTACCTAACTCATTGTGATAAAGATGTCTTCTTTCTCCAGAGCCCCTGTTGCATTTTACCCACAAACTGCTTTTGACTCTTTGGGGATGTGCTGAGACCTGTGCTAGGCCTGACTCATTGGATCTGGACTCCTGTTCTATCCAATTGTCCCCAGGGAGGGCAGTTAGCTGTGACATGCTCTCTCTGTCCAGTGGCTAAGCTATTAAAACACCATGCCTCTGGTGTGCGCAGAAGAGGACAGAATTGAGATCACACGTAATGGGCCTTCTCAGTCACGAAAGCCTTTCTCATTAGAATTCCCTGTCTGTAGCTTCTTTCTTTTCCCTCTCTCTTTCTTTTCATTCTGCAATCTTAAAAGAAAATTAAGACTTAAGTGGTTGCCTGTCAATTAGCACTCCCTGCGCGACAGAGCAGCAAGAATTCGATTGCAAAGAGACGCAAGACATTACAAGCCGACCACTCTGGCTTTCTCTTTCTTTCTCTGTCTTTCTCTCTCTTATATTTTTTCCTTCTGCTGTCTGGTTCATGTTTTTATCTCTCTCGCTATCTTCTGTTTTTTCCACATGCTCTTGCTCTTTATAATTATTCTAACTATTCTATGTCTTTTTACTTATCTATCTTGTTTTGTTTTTCCCTGTTATGCTATTCACCTGATTTGTATTATTTATGATAGGGGCATGGTCTGCCAAACCAATTAAAGGATAATCTCTAAGACTGCCTTAAATGAGTATTTGTGCCCACTAGTCATCTTGTTTAAGCATTCTCTTCACTCCTCTCTTGTTTTGCCTCTAGTAATAGTTTACCCTGATGGATTACAAATATATCTGTTCCAATGGCATTAACAGAAGTGCTGGTGCTGGCCCATTTTGCAGCAGTTTTTTTGTCTGTAGCATTACCAATATGGGATCACTGTTTACATGGTCTGTAGGTGAAGGGAAATTTCATATTACAATTCTGTCATTTTAGCACATGATCCATCTAAAGGTGTAGAGGTGACCATGAATCAACTGAATGACCTTTAACTGGAACAATGTCATTCTGTTTTCCTGCAGCCTAGAGTTTCCAGTGACCAATCAACTGCACTATAATGTAGAGTGAAATTGCTTTGTGTCGAGACGTCAGCGCAGGGCTGGTGATGTCTAAATTGTTGGCTTGGATACAAGATGATGAGAACTGACTCCAAATCAGCTGTTATAGGCAGCCAGACTGAATCACTGAGTAACTGTGACGTTTCAAAGGCTGTCTGGACCACACTGCTTGACTGTGCTCTCTCTCTCTCTCTCTCTTGCTCTCTCTCAAACTCACACTCATCAGTCTCAGTTCAGCAGCCTGAGCTGTGGAGTGCGGTCACTGACAGAGACCGTGTAAAGGCCTGAAAAGTGCTGAGCCAAGATGGCGCTGATGATAAGTACTCATATAAACCAACTAGCGATAAACTGGAGCCAAAATGGCTGACTGCTTCAATTATAGTGCATAACTTATCACATTTTTCTTGATGGCAGTATACAAGTGAATACTAGAGGATATTTTTTATTCAGAAAAATAATTAGTTAGATTTGTGATATGAAAAAATGTTCTTCTATTTTAAAAAACTGAACTTGTACTTTAACACAAATGGTAATTTCAATAAATGCTTAATTCTTACAGTGCACCAAAGTGCTTTTGGGTTTTGTGGCTACTTTGAATTCATTTAGGAATGGTCATTATTACAGTAGCAGATAGATTTTCTATTACAGAATGTTTCTAATAAGTGGAGCTAGATAAAAGGAAAATCACAAAATAGTAGACACCATGAATTTTGTTAGCACAGAAATCACATCTCCTGTTTGAATTCTACAGTATACCAATAAACTAATGAACATATGCTAACTCATATTTGTGATTTTGAATGCATGTGACCCGATATCAGAAATGCATTTTGCAATTCATTTTGCTATATAATAATACAATGTATTTGGTTTTATTGTGTTTTGTTGTTTAGTTATGCACCTGTGTTAGAGTAAAGTATTGTAAGAATGTTGTATTTAATCATGGTGGATTAGAATAGGTGTCATTTAACAATATACAGTAATAAGAAACAAACACAGCACTAGAACCTAAACGCAACTTGCAAGCTATCTAGTGTTAGTCTGTAAATGATTTCATTAACTCCTGCATGTGTTTACAGTTGAACTGCAATGTGTAAAAAAAAATTATTTTATAGTTCTGCCATATTTATTTCTTATTTTGACTGAAGTTGTTTTGAGGAGAGAAAGAAGATGCGTTTGTAAGCTTTATTTGAGAGGGTCTGTTAGCTGGTAAGAGAATGTAGTTTACATTTACATTTACTTTTACATTTACATGAAGTATTTAGTATTTAGACTTACAAAAGTGCTTTAAGACAATATCCGTAAAGACAGAAAATCAACAAGAATATACTCAAGAAACTGTTGCAGAATTGTGCATGTGTTTTTTTCTGTTGTGAGAAATGGTCTGAAGTGCCTCAATAAGTCATCTGTACTATTAAAGGGTCAAGGGGGCTTTTATAATCTATTTTAGGGCGTGCACATGTAGATTTTGAATTTTCTCTCACATAATCAAAGGGCAAACATAAAAACCCTACACAGAAACTGGCCAGGAAATCAAACCTAAAAAGCACCTTGGTGTGCGGCATCATCTATTTTGCCTGACATGTAGTAAGAAGTGAATGACACTAATTATCTCATTACAGAGGCACTTGTCCAAAATATAATAGCATGAAAAAAGTAATTTCTTGAAGTCAATGTTTAAGGAGCAGGAGAAATGAGCAAGCCTTAGGATCTGAGAGATGTTGAGATGAGACAAATTGTGGCAAAGCATCTGGGCCAGAGGATCTCTGAAACATAATGTCTCATATTAGGGCTTTGATTATGCAGAGTTAAGTACCTACCAAACATGATCCAAGAATGGACGTGATCTGGTCACAGGGTCTTGTGGAAGCATGTGGAAAGCAAGGGCTAGCTTTTCTGATTTATTTGTAATGAATCCTCAAAACTATAATGCTTTTTATGATAGAAATGTTTCATAAAAGAGAAAATTGCATTGCAACTTTTTGCAATGGGTCTGCATAGTCAAGGATCAGTCTGAGTGTCCTGGCTGACCTACATTATGGCTACCGACAAATGCACTACACTGGTTATGTGAGCATCAGAACTGGATCATTGAGCAATGGAAGAAGGTGACCTGGTGTGATGAATGTTTCCTTTTATGTGGATGTGTGTGTGTGTGCATCACTAACCGGAGGAAGCACTGGCACCTGAATGCACAATGTAAAGAAGGCAAGATGGGAAAGACAGTATGATACTTTGGGAAAACCCTAGTTCTGGCATGTGAATGCTATTTTTAAACATACTACCTACACAAAACATTGTTTTAGACCAAGTGCACGCCATTTATTGAAACATTATTCTCTAAAGTAACCGGCCACAATTTGGGACTGCTCTGACAAAACTGTAAAATATTCAGTATTGTCTTTCCAGGTATTAATCCCATGAGCATCTTGGTACCTGCAGCACTTAAAGAATCCACTCTAAACATCTGCTGCCAGCTACCAAAGCCCACTTTTAGAGGTCTGATGGAGTCTGTTCCTCAATGAATAAAATCAGTTATGGTGCACAAGGGGAACCTATTTATATTTACATCTATTGTAAGGTGAACTGATTTCCTTATCCCACCCAATGAAGCTTTGTCTTTTGCATTTTAACCTTTCCACACTGTTACTATATATATATAACTACACTTAATACATCTCATATTGTTGTGACTAAACTTTATACCTAATATGAGAGCAGAAGAAATATAAAATGTGAATGAGATGTGAAAGATGAAGTGTAAAAAGAGGAAACAGAGTAGACAGGGTGAAGGGTCTTTAAAAAGCCTCCTTCTTCACATTACAGCGGTTTCCATGGCAACAATATAGCAGGGCCTGACCTGCATAGAGTGTGTTTGTGTGTGTGTGTGCGTGCGTGTGTGTGTGTGTGTGTGTGAAGAAAGGACAAACCAATGGAGAGAAATAAAGCAATATTTTAATATTAAGCTTCATGTAGTTTATACATTTTAGTACTACCACACAATAAGTTCACTTTAATAAAACCAGGTGCTCCACCGTCTATGAAAAAAAAAAATTAAGCCATGCTGGTATTGTTTAGGTAAATAGAGAGTGATGTTGATCTGAATAAAAACATATCAGTTGATTCCATCAAGTCACCTTTGAGTTGATATGTTATTGAGAGCATATGCCTTACAAACCTAAAGGTTTGAGGATTGCTGAATAATATATTGGTTTTAGATATATTTCACATTAGGCCTGGGCTACTCTATTAAATCCACTGATCAGGAATCAGCAATAAGAATGCTGTGCTCTGTTGTGGGTTTTCTATAGGTTTCACTTACTGCTTTAAAGGACACATCTACTGAAGCATTGACCAATATAGATGGATGGCCTAAGTCCCATTAAAAATGAATAGGATGCAGCTTAATGATCTTCAAGACTGACCATGCTTCTCCAATACCAGAACGAGTGTGCAGTAGTACATGTATTCATGCATATGACACCTAGGCAAGTGGGAAATTCTTAAACTGACATTAGATTCAGAGCAAAGGCAGATCAATTTAAGATGCTCACTCTCTGTCATGCAATCACAAAAAAGATATTTGCAGCAAAGAAATTGAAGATGGCTTGTTACTGTAGAGAAACACTTCAGATCTGCATTCTTTTTCATTACTAGAAGCAGACAATTTGTACAATATACAGATAGAACACTTAAATTGTCATGATATATTTGTATGATTTAATGCAGTACAACCTCTTGTAATCAGGATTGTGCTCAATTTAATAGCAAGGATGGTACATATTTTGTATACCCATAATTTTCTATACAAACCTCTAATAATCAACCATCTTGGCAGGCAGGTTTCTCTGGGAGTATGTTTCATATAATTGGGTGCAATCCTGAGGTTTCTAGCATTGATCCAGCCCAAAACAATCATCCAACACACACTGCACAATTAGCATGCAAATTAAGGGCCATTCGTTGCCACGTCAACGGCAGTCCACTCTTGTTTACTGAGATGTCACTCCAGTGGACTGGCCATGCAGCCAGTATAAGTGATATTGAAATAAAGAGGATGTGAGCGGGAGAGTAAGTAATCTTCATTCTCTGCCTATTCTGGTTTTATAATTCATAAAACGGTGGTTCAATGCCATTAGTAATTCAAAAAAACAAAGTCCAGGTTTCCTTTCATACACAATTTGCTGCATTCAGGGGTGTAAACATGTAATGGCCACTTTATTTGCAACAATGTACTAACACCTTTGCTTCCATTACAACCTACATTTCTAATTAATAGTTTCCACAGGCTCTGGTTTTTCTTCTGTCATGAAAGGATGTACACAGTTATCATAAACACGCTGTGCCAATCAAGTATTGCTAGTTTGGAATTGTGTGGCCCAAATGTGGCAAGAAATTTTTACTAAAACTTCAACAACAAAGTCGATTGTGGACTCAAATAGGTTGTGTCCATGGATTCATACAGTTAGGAGAAATCCTAATCCTACTGTCTGAATATCACTGCAGAAATCTTTTTCCAGTCTGGAGCTGTTAAGTTCAAGTAGACGTCTTCTCACCGCAGCCTTATTCTTGGCTGACAGAAATAGATCCTTATATGGGCTTGTGCTGTTTTAGCCCACTTTCTGCTGTTTATACAGGCGCATCTCAATAATTTAGAATCATATAGATTCATTACAAACAAAATGATCTGGCGAACTGCCTGTTGTACTGCCGAGATGTTATGGAAGCCCAGGTTCTTTTAATAGCAGCCTTCAGTTCGTCTGCATTGTTGGGTCTGGTGCCTCTCATCTTCTTCTTGACAATACCCTATAGATTCTCTATGGGGTTTAGGTCAGGCGAGTTTACTGGCAAATCAAGCAGAGTGATACTGTGGTTAATTAACCAGGTATTTCCCTATGATCACATAACATTCCCTGTGATCACGTATTCCTCTTTTGATCTATAAATATAAAATAATTTAGGTAGGCATGGTGGCACAGTGTATAGTGCTGTCACCTCACAGCAAGAAGGACCCGATTTTCAACTCTGGGTGCGACGACCCTAGAAATTTCTTGTGTAGAGTCTGCATGTTCTTTTAGTGATTTCTCTGGTAATCTCTGAATGCTCCAGTTTGCTTCCACATTCCAAAGATATCCATGCTAGGTTTATTGGTACCTCTAAAATAGCGCTTAATGTGAGTGTGTGTGACTGTGTGTAGGAGTTTGTGTTTGTGCTTTGCAATGGATTGGTGCCCTGTCTAGAGTTGTTTCAGCCCTTACGCCCAGAGTTGCCAGGTGGGCACCGGTTGACCAGTGACCCCATTTAGATTTAGTGGAAGATAATGAATGAATGAATGAATACAATCACTGAACTTTAAATTCATTGATAATTTTTAAATGCAATATAGCACTAGCGGTATATGTACACCATAAGCCAATTTATTAGATACACTTGGTATTCCTTGGCGGTAACAAGTGGTTATTTTAGTTACTGTTGCTTTTCTATCATGTCCAATCACTCTCATTCTTCTCTCACCTCTAACATCAACAAGGCATTTTCATCCACACAACTTCCGCTCACTGGACCTTTTCGGTTTATTCTTTCGGTTTATGTTTGTGTATGAAAATTCTAGTAGATCAGCAGTTTCTGACATGAACAGCCCATCTGGCACCAACAACCCTGTCACTTAAATCACATTTCTTCCCCGTTCTGATGCTCAGTTTTATAAACGCTGGCCAACTGAAAAGTAAGAACATGAAACGTATCACCATGTACGGCACTCAATACTTAGTTGGGGCTCCTTTTGCCCGAATTACTGCAGCAATGTGGCGTGGCATGGCAATGTTTTTCGATAGTGGCCTTCAGCTGTTCTGCATTGTTGTGCCTGGAATATCGCATCTTCTTC
>JAOUQV010000020.1:11795320-11809490 GCA_028565295.1 Aspidoras spilotus | reverse complement strand
GACCTGTGGGAGGAAACCGGAGCACCCGGAGAAAACCCACGCAAACATAATAATATCGCGGCACGGTGGCTGTTGCCTCACAGCAAGAAACGACGTGCATGCTAGGTTAATTGGTGTCTCTAAAAGTGCCCACTAGTTTGTGAATGCTTGTGCGACTCTGTGTATGTACCATACGAGAAATTGGCGCCCAATCTAGGGTTGTTCCTTCCCTTGCGTTTCCGCTTGGGCTGTTCCGCGGCCCCTATGTGGATTAAGCAGAAGAACATTTTCCTCACCTAGTCTATAGACATTAATGCTATAGGTGAATCGGAGACGCTTAATTGTTAAAAGGGGTGAAGATTGCGTCAGGAAGGGCATACGGCGTAAAACGTGTAATGATCAGTCTTATTATTTTGCTTTAATTTTTTTTGTTTTTCTTAAGACCGAAATTTTTGACATCAGATAAGCGGAAACAGCATGCTGATTAAGACAAATCATTTTTTTAACTATATAATAATAACAAAATGTAATCGATGACAGGGCTGTCAAAGTACAGTATATGCATTATGCTGGTTAAAAAGGCAAATTCTCGTCCAACCAAATAAAAGTTAGCAACCTGTACTGAGCCAATATTTTAAATGCACTTGTAAGTGCTTCCCTAACATTTTAAAGGGAAAATGGACAAAGAGTAAAGGGAACTTAAAGGGCACGGTGAGGGCAACAGAGAAAGATAACAAAGGTGAGTGGCCTCCGAGGGTGAGCAGGACGAAGTGAAGACCCGGAGTGACGCTTGGGGCGTGAACTGACGGCAGAAACCTAAGTTTGACCCTCAGAGATGGAAGCTCCTGACATGATGACCCACTGCTAGCGAGAATTCATTTGGGCCTGAACTCTTCGTGAACCAAATCCGGGGGAGAGCTGGCAGGCCTCAGCTGTTTAAGGAAAGAATCGGGGCAAACCGATCCGCCTGTGTAAATATTGAGGCAGTCCGTCAGAGGGCTCGGGGATGAAATCTAACTGTCAAGCGCGAGTAAACTTTGTAGGTAAAGAGGAGGCCACGAAAGGGAGAAAAGAAAGAATTTGGCAAACTCGTTTCCTCGAATGTTCTTGGGAAAAAATGATCCCAAAACGTTTCTGACCCCTCTGCGCTCCTTCTGTAGCACCTCTTGTCAGCACCATCTAAACGCATTGCACGAATCTTTCACCTGCTGCGCACCACATGTATTTCGGATGTGACAAGAAACCACTGGTTGTAAAGCTTGAATTTGATGTCTAATTTTAAAAATGTATAGTGTAAATGGGTGGGTGGTTGGGTTTACTCACTGCATAAAATTCTTAAACATAAATGCTGTAGGTTGGTTTTTATTCACACAGTTCGTTAAGCCTAAAATGTGAGCATGCTTTGTTCAGTGTTTCAACTTAGGTACGCCACGCGTGAGCCAATTACGCGTACTGAGCTAATAATATGCCGTGAAAATAGATTGTTTTGATGGTCTGAAACTAGACTACGTCTATTAGATACTAGTGAAGAAATCTTAATGATTTTTTGAGAGTTTCAAAATTTAATCACCCACGCATGGAAAGTCTGAAGCTTCTGGCAGGATTGTAAATTACACATCATTGAGATGAAGAGATACAGTTTTCATATTGATGTATCCTCCTGGTTTACCTTTCGACTGTCGAATTTTGACTTTGTTTGATTGCTTGAAGTATGGGACGTAATAGTATGAGGTTCTACGACCGCGGATTAAAAATACAATTATGACTTTTCCAAATTGCGTATATAAGCTGACAGAACAAAATAATTCTAACTGATAGACTGTCCTGTATAAGTTCACCTATATTTAAGCATGACCCCTTGGTAAACCCGACTCGGTTTGCTTTGGCCTCTTTGCGTTTCAATTCAGACTCGGGATGTTGACCGCGGGGAACGGCCGTTTGATCAAAGCGCCTGGGGTAGGGGGGTGTTCAACACCCCGAACAGCGTGACTGAAACCCACACCAACTGAGCAAGCAGATGGCCAGAAAAGTGCATGATAGTGCCTCGCTGTAGCTGTGATTAGGAACACTTCACCATTCTATAGTCTTTGTATTAATTGTTTTACAAAGAAATAAAGTATTTTACTAAATACTTTTTAAATCACTTGAGAATTATTGTAGTAGGATACACATTCAGGGCTATACTGATTAAAAGCCCTATGTGTATCTTTGTATTTTCTGTCAGCAAAACAGCAATTAATTAGTTTAGTAGTTAATTAAAAGTTCAAGTGATTTATAAAGTATTTTCTAATAAATAAATAAATAAATTTCTTTTGTTTAGTACAGCAAATAATGTAAAGTTTTATGACTTTTCCCATATAGCCAAAGACAGAGTTTATTAAAACATTCGATTGTACTCTTCATTTGAACAATAGTGGTTGATACCTGCTGCAGAAGTTTGAGGAATATGACGCATGAGTGTTTGCTTTTTCCTGAATACGCTGTGAAGCGTCTTTTAATTCAACCTCCATTCATTAAAATTCTTTAAATACAAGTAGACAAGTAGGCTTTAAATATAAGTACAGTGATGAATATATATTTAACTGTATGTACCCGACCCCTTATTACAGCTTTCTGTAAAATAAGATGAAGCTGGTACCTGTAAAACCGAGTGCTTTGGAGGGTGTTTACTTGTTTAGAGTAACCCAGAGGTTCGCAGAGGTAAAAAGGTCAGCGCAACCCCGCAGAAAAAAACACTAACTGCTGCTCACTTTATCACTGTCTCAGTAAAGTGTTGTGCGCACGAGCGTGCGCCTGTGTGTATGAGTAAATGGTGTTAAATAATTATATGTGTATTTAAGGAAAACTTTTTCATTTTAAGTGTTTGTTCTTGCCGTGCTCTCAGCGTTGTCGCTATTACCTTCACATTAAACTGATAAAGCAGTTACTGAAAATAAGTTACCGAATGCAAAAATATTACAAGACTGAAAAATGTAAGACCAATAAATCAGTAAAAAATACATTTATTAATAATTATTATTATTTGAGGTAGACAAATATTTGAAATACGTCTTTCATTAAAACATACAATCTATAGAACATGCATACAAACAGACAAACTAATAAAACTCAGTCAGTCTGTCTATATATCACTATATATATCTATATCACTATATATATAAATCATCTAAACGTTTTGGATAACGAAAAGCACGTAATAACCCTGTATTTATCCTAATTACCCTGAAAATAGACCCTATGGTACAAAAGTAATCCTGAGTCACTAAATACACAATACATTGTATCCTGATTTACGTTTTAAATTGAGTACCAAATTGTAAAAATACTATCGTCCATTCAGTCCTTGTGATTTATATAAAATGGTGCAACATTGGCGTGAAGGCCTATACCCTGCAATCATATAGTGCATAGTCCCATTAAACCTTAGGACCGACGTTCAACAATCATTTCAATAACAGGTATAAACGAATGAAAAACAAATTTCATACAAAAGTTATTATTTTGCCCATATATGACCCTGTAATTAAAAAGTGAATTTAGAGACTTGTAAACATGCTAAAAGTCAATTAACGACTTTTTGGTCGAAATCCGGGATTAGCATACTCTGAATTATTGTAGAATTAAAAAAAAAGAGAGTTTATCTTATACAAATCGCTTACATTTAGCATATATTGCTGGGTGACTCACTGTTGTAAGGTAAAGTGTCTAGACTGTGTTCCCCTTAAATGTGAAGTTTGACATGACTTAGACTGTTTAAGTAGCTAAATGTTTTCAATATTGTCTAATTTAACGCTCTATCAATTTGTTTCGTTAGGTCTCAGGACTTGGGGATGTGCCTGGGGATGTTGTAGAATGATCCGAATTTTCGTCGGAGTCCTTAGCTGTGGAGGACGTAGGAGCAAGTCCTTCCTTTTCACGTTTCTTCTGTTTCATCCGTCGGTTCTGGAACCAAATCTTCACCTGCGTCTCGTTCAGTTCAAGCGTAGCAGCGATTTCCACCCGGCGAGCTCGTGTCAGATATTTACTAAAGTGAAACTCTTTCTCCAGCTCTGTAAGCTGTTTTGTGGTGAAGTTCGTACGGATTGTGTTTTGTGGGCCCAGGCCGTACTCTGTCACTTTTGCTGTGTGAAAGGTATAAAAAAGAGTTTAAATAATAATTAAACGTACAGTACTTAAATAGTACTTAAACATTCTAGCATTGACAATCTCACGACAATGCTTTTTATGTATCATATTTACGTTATTTAACGACACTTTAAGTCTAAATAGTATCTTGATTATTGTTTCAGATTATTGACAGAAAGCCTTGGTATAAGTAAAGAGTGAGAATGAGAAAAGAGCAAACGCAGATAACATAAAATAAATAATTATTTGTCTTGGAAAAAAGGCAAGAAAGCTGGCCATAATTTTATACCTACTATAAATTATAGAAAACTAGAAAATCTAAAAAGAAACAAGGTTATGTAATAATCTAAAACTCAACATTTTTTCCTACTTCTGATGTGCGAATATCGTTTGAACACGATTAAAACAACCCACCAGTTTTAGGAGGGTTCCGTTTAACTTTCATCCAGTCAAAGGTCTGCCCGGCCGTTTGATCTGAGCCTGTCTCCTTCTCCTGACAGGACGATAGTTCGTCGTATGTACTGTGACTGTAGAGGAGCTGGTGCTCCTGGCCTTCGCAGACATTCGTCTGTTGATATGGCGCTGCTGGAACAGCTCCTTGCGTGCTACAATATGCACCGGCCAAGGACCCGTAATTTGGGCCAACACTTGGAGCAACAAAGCCGGAAGATTGATAATACATTCCATCTTGTTCGTGACTCATGAAATACTGCTGATGACCAAAGTCTGTGGTGGCTGAAGCGTGCCCTCCATAGCTTGCGTTACCGTAGGATGAAAGGCCCATGCTGTTGGTTTGATTTTGGTGATGGTGATGCGCATAGCCTCCACTTTGGTGCTGATGTTGTGCTGTGCTCGCCGGCGTACTGCCCCCTACGTAAAGTCGTCCATCAGCGTTATAGCTGTCACTGGACTGAAAAGGCACCGAGTACGCCTGTTCCAAATGATGGTATCCAGATTTTGAGGGGTAAGTGCTAGTTCCCCGGTTGCAAATTGTGTACTCCAAAAATGAGTTCATTCTGGAACTCTCCATGCGCATCTGATGACGAAAGGGAGAAATGCGCGAGATTGAAATTGCCCGAATTTGCCGGTGCAACGTTTCAGCACTATGGCATCAGAAAAAAAGAATTTATTTACCTCCAGTGTTTTTGCTCCTGCTTCCCTAACACATCTATACCTCAGCTGCTGGTCACGTGAACGATCACGGCGCCAATGGTGTGGGGACCTCCAGAAGTTTGTCAGCACACGGTGACCATCCATCACGCGCTTGACATTTGCATGACAAAGCCACTTCAATCAAACTGCCCCATCAATCTGATAACAGCACGAATATGTCAAGTCCCGCGTGAAAGGCTCTCCCGAAAGAGAGAAAGAGAAACGAAGAAAGGGACAAATGTCCCTTTGAGATTTTTAACCCGTCTTCCTCTCCTTTCTCATAGCATAGGCCTTAAAACTACTGCAAATGTACAAATATCTAGCCTATAATTACGGAAATATTCTCCAATATTTACTCTGAAAAGTCAATGTTTATGGAGTTTCAGCATCTTTAATCAGATCTGAAACCAGTTTCCCAAAATTAATTGGAAGAGACATCAGCATTTAAGTTTTGTCTCGGTTTTTGTTTTTTTAAATGAGTCATTGGACGGATCTGTTACTAAAACTGGTTAGTCAAACATAAAGTTTGAGTCTGGATTATCAAAAAAATAGCATCCACATAGTCCTAATAAATATAAACTGATGTACGCAATTTTGTCTTTCATATGTGCAGATGAGTATGCAACAACCATTTATTTTCTTTACTGGTCTATACAGTATGTTATACTCAGTTGCCTATAAGTAACTTATACCCTTTTAATTTGGTCAACACTTAGAAATCTTGTCAAGCGTTGGCGGTGGTACAAATACTTACAGCTAATCATTAATGGCTGACAACAGTCCAGCAAAGCCCCTCTTCATAAAACCCACGCACAATAGAGGAGGTAGAAGGATTTCGAATATTGGGTGTTCATTCACTGTTAGGCTTACATGGTAACGACAAGAGCAACTAACAATATGACGCCCACAGTAATTTGTTACTTGTCAGAATGTTTACTAGGTGTCGCATTTCTGGAGGAAGGATAGTTACGCGGGCAAAAGTTCACAGCTTGTTAACCAGCTTTTAAATGCGTCCTTGAATGTTTCACCCACCTTCCTTTACTTTTAAATATATGTACAGGTATCCAAAGAGGGTTTTTGCGCCTCAGCAAATTAAATAACGTTATGATTTTACATGTTGCTGTTTTTGGTTGCTTGTCTGAGGACTATATAATATACACACAGCGTTAAGAACTAGAATGCACCGCAATGGCTGACTGTATTCTTTCTTTACTGTTGTTTATTTTTTTATGCATTTAACGTAATTTAATGAGACGAAGAAGATTTTGAACAAACGTTTACCTCCATACATAAGGTTATATACACAGTACACAAGTCATGGTTCATTTATCATCTCCAGTTCACCTACTGGGCTGTGGGAGGAAATCAGAGCACCCCGAGTAAACAAGGGAAGAACATGCAAACTTTATACAGAAAGGGATAGAATCAGAGTCTGTTGTGTTGTGAGATCAACATCACTTATCCATTGCACCACCGTGCTGCCATAATTCTTTGTTAGGTAATATAACTGTCCACCCTGTTAATGATCTGACACACATCAAGTCAATAAAATCAAACAAATAAACAAAAACAAATAAATACATAAATAAATAAATTTTTATTCATCTATGTTACGTCTTTATTAATAGTGAAAAATGAACTTTCAAACATACTTTCTTTCTTTCTTTCTTTCTTTCATTCATCATTTATTTATTTTCTTCAACCTGATACACGTGGTGGGTCCACTGCGCAAATCTTAGCGCAATGACAGAATCCAGGACAGGGCACCAATCCATTGTGGGGCAGACATACAGTCAAACACACTGGTACACTAAGGGCCACTTTAGAGACACCAATTAATCTAGCAAACATATATTTGGAATGAAAGTGAAAAAAAGTATAAGTGATACATTTTTGAATTGGTCCTCTGCATTTAACCCATCCGTGCAGTGAAACACACAAATACACACACACTGGTGAAGTGAGCACACGTGCCCGGAGCAGTGAGCGGCCATCACAGTGTCCAGGGAGCAACTGGGGGTTAGGTGCCTTGCCCAAGTGCACTTCAGCCGTGATTTGTCACTACTTGGAATTGAACCTGGGACCTTCTGGTCGCAAGGCTAGTTCCTTAACCACAAGCCTACGACTAACCACAAGACTACAAATGCAGGACCAAGTGGAGAAAACCCACAGGAAAACAGGGAGAACACTTTAAACATACATGTGAATAGTTATTCTATATTTTTAATGTATATTTATGTGAGGTTTCCAGTGGCAATGGCAACACTGTGCTGCCAATCCTATGTCAGAAGATCACCTGCCAGAAAACCGGAAGAGCGAACTGTTGAGCAACTGAAGTTGTACATCAAGCAAGAATAGTAAAGAATTCCACCTACAAAGGTTCAACATGAGTGTCTTCTGTTCCCAAATGCTCGATGAGTGTTAAAAGGAAAGGTGAAGTAACACAGTGGTGAACATGCCCTTGTCCAAACTCTTTTTGAACGTGTTGCAGGCATCAAATAAAAAAACAGTATTTAAAAACAAATTTAAAAACAGTAAAATTTATCCGTTTGAACTTTAAAAATCTTTTCTTTGTAGTGTATTCAATTGGATATAGATTGTACCATCATATTCTGTGTTTGGTTTTTCTTAGCCTGTTTTATATGTTTCTTTAATTAAAATACACTTTTACTTTCCCCAAACATTTTTATGTGTGTTTCCCACAAATATATCGTCCCGATTTTTACAGTTTTCATGTACGTTTATCTATTTTACATTTCTTAATGTAGCAAGAAGGACCCCGGTTTGAGCCCAGGTAGGGAGACCTGGGAAATTTCTGTGCAGTGTTTGCATTTCACATACATTCATGCAAGATGAATTGGAGAATCTAAATTGTCAGGTCCTAAGTTTAAAACGGTGTTGCATCAGGAAGGGCAACTAGTGTAAATGATGTGCCTAAAGGTTGAAAAAAAAGTGTAGTTAATTACAATTTTTTATTCATAAGAGATCATTGAAGTAACCAGGAACTTATCAGATGGAGTGAAAAATCAGACTTTAGTTAATTATATCGGCCATTTGTTTGATAAGCAAAAGGTTGTCATAACTGTTAATTCCCATTCATATAAGCGACTTTGGGTATTGTGATAGGAGCTATAAAAGTGTAACTTTTATTATTATTATTATTATTATTACAGAAATGCACTATGGTGCAGTGTTAGTGCTGTTAGTGCTTAAACTGGGGTTTAAAGTCTGATTCGCATTTACTATCAGGGTAGATTATTCGAGAGTTGTAGACAAGGTCGGCTCAGCACGCTCTCAGTGGTAGCATGTGTACCTCAGCAGTCAGAGAGAAATTTCAGAGAAAGAAATTATTAGGCATGATTATTTTTAAGGAATAATTTACAAACTGTGGCATGTGTTAGATTATAAATTCTGCTAAGACTTGTAAGAGCGGAATAGTTAAAAATAAGATCCAGAGGGAACGACAGGTACGAGAGCTCACTGAGACAGGACATCCGAACATCTCAGTTTAGCAACACTACATAACCGACTAAATAGCATATCAGATCTGTACCTTAAGAGGAACAAGCAGAATGCTTGACTAAACAGATGTGTCTTGAGAGACTTCTACATTTAGGATGTACATTTATTGGATGACTGTTTTATAACTTTTGGGCTTTGTAAGAGAAAGCTCTGCCACCCATTGTAACTTTCATTATTCTAGGTACCTTCAAACAACCTGCACCATCTGAAGGCACTAGGCAAGGTGGATTATATAATATTAATAGTTCACTTAGATATTCTGGAGGATGTCTGTCCTGGTAATGTTGTCTACAAGTCTCAAGTAGTTTTATTGTCAAAACAACGTTCCTCCAGACCAAGGTGCTACATACAACATTCAGTGCAACATTCAGTGCTACATTCAGTGCTACATTCAGTGCACATAAAACACAATTCTTCAAGTTTTTACACAGGCACATACACTACATTGTTTTATAAAATTGACATTTTACAGTGGTTGCTGCTCATTGCTTAACTGTTTAAATAAACCAAACCAAACTAACCAGAGTACCAAGAAAGAATATGCAGTGTCCACACAGAGAACCCAGGCTACCCTACACTTGAATTGAACCTGAGACTAATCTGCCATTAGAAAGCCACACTTCCCTCTGTGAAATGGTGCAATTAAACTGCTTACAGACTTTGAAAGACAGCAGAATTTTTTCAGGCCGCCTTTTAAAATGGTTAACGAGTGTATATCCATCATTATCTGCTAGTTTCTTACAAATGTTTCCATGTTCTGTCTTAATTTTTAGTAATATTTAATGTACAATTTTACTGATATGACAAGTCTATTGGACTATAGATATCCACATTTTTTATTTGTCTTAAGAGCCATTTTGTGTTTTTATATACTTAATGTAATTTAATATTTATATATTTATTTAATTTTATAATAAAATTAATTTAACATGGGGAACCACACACTAGATGAACTTTGGCAACAATTGAGGGGTCATGCTAAAAGCTGCTAAAGATTAAATTCTAAAAGCTGCAGGAACCCAAAAAATTGGAAGACTGAGAATTACCTGGATGGAGCCAGTCTGTGTTGTATTGTCCTCCATCCAGGTGATCATAT
This sequence comes from Aspidoras spilotus, assembly GCA_028565295.1. Lineage (NCBI taxonomy): Eukaryota > Metazoa > Chordata > Actinopteri > Siluriformes > Callichthyidae > Aspidoras > Aspidoras spilotus. Next base: position 11,799,616 of record JAOUQV010000020.1, on the reverse strand, counting down.
TAGAAAGATCATATTAGAATTAGGATTGTCCAGTATAATCCTGAGGCAGATTCTCTTTGGAAATCCAAACTCATTCTTTTAAAGACATGGAAAAAACAAACGACCTGCTTGATTTATATGACCAGACCCTATAGCTTTTGGACATGTAACTATTCTACATTTTACACTTGCAAAAAATCATTAAAACAGCATAATCAAATGTCCAAAATAGTAATTTACAGACCACTCTCCATTTACCATTGCAGAAGTTTATTATATTCTGTAAAAAAATGTAATCAGCAATACATTGGATAAAATATGATTGTCTGGTTGAGCACCTGCAAGCCATTACAATGAAGGATTTCTACTTTCCAGTGTGTCTAGTTGCTAGTAGCTCATCCATGTCTTTATAAAACTCACAGCATAATCCCTCCCCCCACTAAACTTAACTATTGGTAGTCAGACATTTACAAAATGCAGTCGGTCAAGTACCATTCTTTTGGTACCTATATTTGTTCATAGTTAAGCATTTCACTCCAGAGTAGATGTTCACTTCTTTATATTAAAGTGGTGGCTTGCTATATACCACTGCATCCGACTCTTTACCTTGCTACTGGTGATGTAAGGCTTGAATGCAGCTGCTCAGTTATTAATCCCCTTTCCATGAAGGTCTATATCTGTTCTAATCTGAAAGCCTTATGAAGTTTGGAGGCCTGTATTAATTATAATACTACTGATAGATGATTGTCGAATATTCAGTACCAAGTAAATTTCACCACTCGACTTGTTTCACTCCCTGTAAAGCAATTAAAGATCTTGATGTTATTATTGACTCAAGTTTCTCATTTGAAGCTTATGTAGATAACATTACCAGAACATCATTCTTTTATCTTTGAAACATCTCAAAGCACATACACTATATACACACTGACAATACATAATGCTGACCCTAATACTACCCTAATACTAATTCAATGCGTGTCACCTCTATATTGGATCATTGTAATGGTTTATTGTCTGGCAGGTGTTTATGAAAACTTGAGTTAGGACAAAACGTTGTAGCCAGAGTTCTTACTAAAACTAAAAAATATGATTATATAACGTCTATCTTAATTAGACTTCATTGGCTTCCTGTTAAATTTCACATAGACTATAAAATTCTACTACTTATGTATAAAGCTGTAAATGGTCTTGCCTCACAATGTTTAACTAAACTACTTTAATGATCCACCTCACGTTTGGAACTCAGACACAGTCTCAATGTTTAAATCTAGACTAAAGACTAGATTTGTTTAGCTAAGCATTTTACTCATAGCATTAGTTCCTCCTCGACGAAGGTGCAGATCTGGAGGGTTATGAGCACTTGATTACTGGTAAACTAAGAGGTCTGGATTGCCTTATGACTCATGGAGCCATCATACCTGTTGTTTCCTCTGGATCTCATTCTTAACCGTACTTCTCTTGCTAGTCTCAGTGGAATTTGCAATATAATACATGCCACAGTTCTTAAATCAGTTATTTACTATGATCATGTTTAATAATTTCTTTTTCTGTTATTTCCCTCTTTTTTGCTGAGGTTCGCATAGTACCACTGAGAGTGCTGAGTCTCCAACATCCACCTGAATGGTAAGTTCTACATACTCTATCACAATTTTTTTTCAGGTTACTAATCTGATATAACGCAAATGAGAATGGGATTAACTTCTGAGTCTGGTTCCTTTCAAGTTTTTTTCCACTTATCATCTCAGGCATTTTGGCTTGCTATTTTCACCAACGGGCTTTCTTGTTGGGAAAAATGTATCTTATTAAATCTTATATTTATATTTATAAACTGTATACCATTTCTGTAAAGATGCTTTATAAAAGCACTATATAAATAAAACTGAATTCAACTGAATTGAATTGTTTCACAAGTGACATCCTATGGATCCTATTGAATTGAGTGGAAGATACATTATATTTCCAAAAGTATTCGCTCAACTGATTGACTTACATATGAGCTCATTTATAGGGTTCAATATAACGTCGGTCCACCCATTGCAGCTAGAACAGCTTCAACTCTTCTGGGAATGCTGTCCACAAGGTTTAGAAGTGTGTTTATGGGCATTTTGACCATTAGTCCAGAAGCGCATTTGTGAGGTCACACACACTGATGTTGGACGAGAAGGCCTGGCTCTCAGTCTCCACTCTAATTCATCTCAAAGATGTTCTATCGGGTTGAGGTCAGGACTCTATGCAGGCCAGACAAGTTCATTCACACCAAACTCTGTCATCCATGTCTTTATGGATCTTGCTTTGTGCACTGGTGCACAGTCATGTTGGAAGAGGAAGGGGCCAGCTCCAAAGTGTTCCCACAAAGGTGGAAGCATAGAATTGTCCAAAATGTCTTTGTATGCTGAAGCATTCATACACCTGTGGCCATGGAGGAGATTGGAACACCTGATTCCGATAATTTGGATAGGTGAGCAAATACTTTTGGAATTATCATAGTGTTTCCAGATCAGACATAAATTGTTACAGGAGCCCTAAAGATAGCACTGAAACCTGTAACTGCACTCACATTCACTAGACCAGTGACAAATTTATATAAACCCAAATAAGAAAAAGTAAGGACATTATAGAAAATCTAATAACAAAACAAAATGCTAATTAGATTTACTACGTGTATGTCATTGCAGAGAGTATGCCTTTGGAATTGGTGCATCACATAGAAAATATGTAGTCTGGATGGCAGCAAATGTTGCTCTAATATACTTTAATGCTTTAATGCTGCCATCATAGAAATGTAAATTGTGTTTGCCAATGTACTGATAGAACCTCATACCATGACAGAACTTCAATTGTAGACATTTTATAACTGGATAGCTGGATATATTTTTTTATAGTCTGGAGCAAAGTGGGTCTATTTTCACAAAAATAAAAAAATCATTTTCACTAAATTTCATATTTGCACAATGTGTTAATGACTATATCATAGTATTCATGCATTTTCAATACCAACTTAATCATAGTTTAGGGTCACGGGGAAGTGGGTGCCCACCCAGCAACTCTGGGTGCAAAGACAGGAACAATCCTAGACAGGGTGCCAATTTATCATAGGGCACACACACGTACACATGCACACAGTAACTAAATTTAGAAACACCAATTATTCCGGGTGAACGCTGAGAGAACGTGCAAACTCCACACAAAGAACCAGGAATCTTCTTGCACTATCCACTGTGCCACCCTGATAATATCAGTATTGTCTGGGAGTCAGAATGCGTAAGTCCTCTATAATGTCAAATATAGCTTTTTGAACATAGTTTTTAAGAATTTCAATAATTTTTCTCATGCACTTGACAAACTAGAAATCTTTTGTCCATCTTTTCTTCTCAACATGTCAGTGTGGATGTTTTGTACAAAAATGCATGTTTACATAATTTGTTTGTAATTACTTTCCTATTTAGTTGGTTGTCTAGCTTTATAATGCCATTATCAATTTTAATGTGTTTTAGACTTAAAAGCAGGAACAGATGAAATTTTTTGAGTTCATATTTACTCTACACTATAAAAATGTAACGTAAATGTAGGAAACACTTCAAAAACATTTTATCACACCAGTAGTGCAACAATATAACATTTGGTTGTATTGTGAAGATATGCAGGTTTAAATCACAATTACACCACAGATATCAGTAGTCATAAATTAAACTTTTAATTTTTAGTATCTTCTAAACTTATGTATCTAGAAGCATGTGGACAGCACTTCGAAGTGTGTTATGCTAACAAGGCTTGAGCACTATTATTAAAAAAGTGGAAATAGGGGCAAGTATAGTTATTGCAGTAATGAAGTAATAATTAGAGTGCCTAAAATGCACTATATTTATAAAATTTCACTTTAATATCTACAGGGGTTAGACAATGAAACTGAAACACTTGGTTTTAGACCACAATAATTTATTAGTAATAATAATAATAATAATTAATGGTGTAGGGTCTCCTTTTGGGGCCAATACAGCGTCAATTTGTCTTGGGAATGACACATACAAGTCTGGCACAGTGGCCAGAGGGATTTTAAGCCATTCTTCTTGCAGGATAGTGGCCAGGTCACTACGTGGTGCTGGTGGAGGAAAACATTTCCTGACTTGCTACTCCAAAACACTCCAAAGTGGCTCTTAATACATCACAAAGACTTGCTGTCGTGGTCACAGATGCGCCAGCAAGACGTGCACCAACAATTTGTCCTCTTTTGAACAACGGTATGTCACCCATAATGTTGTGTGCATTGCAATATTTTGAACAAAACTGTGCTCTTACCCTGCTAATTGAACCTTC
>JAOUQV010000020.1:11784718-11795220 GCA_028565295.1 Aspidoras spilotus | reverse complement strand
CTTGTCCAATTTAGCCATGAAACCTCCCACACTAAAATGACAGGTGTTTCAGTTTCATTGTCTAACCCCTGTAAGTAGCAGCTTAAATTTTGGATCCAATTGTGTTATTTACACAACAAGTTGATCTGAAAAAATTAAACAAGATAATGAATAGTTAAATCTTAGGTCATGTCATACGCCATCATCACTTTGTAATGGTTGGCAGCACAGATGAGCTCGCTGGAATAGGGATAAGCTGCTTGAGCATCCCTATCTCTTGTCAGTTTTTGCAGCCCATTAAGCTCAAACCCGAGTTACTAACACTTCTGACTACCAGCATTGCAGTCTACCAACTGAGCTTTCCACGCTACTACCCGTGAAGTATTAATACTTTTTTATAAGGTTCTCAAAGAGCCAGATTTGTTAGTAGAGGGGTAATTTTATAAATAATTAGACTTTTTTTATTTTTATTATGCCAAACTCAAAATAACACACACCCTGCCTTTCAAACAATATGATACAAATTTTGCTTAAATATTAATTATTAGTAATTATTAGTAATTTAGCCAATGTTCTCTAATCCACAAAACAGCATAATTCTTCTATCAAACCCTAAAACATTTGTACAAATGTTTATAGCAGGAAACTACAAATACTGACTACAGATTGCAATAATTCTAACCCGTTATACTTTAACACTTTTATAAGTTATTATTATACTTTACATTGAGTCTCTAACTATATGCATTACAATCTGTGTCTGTGGTATTGCAATGCATATTTTATGTACAAAATCTATTAAAATATTACATGCGCATGCAAAACTTTTCTCAGTAAAACATGTGCAAAGAGTTGTATTCAGTCTCAGGAAATTATTATGGTTTCTGATTTCTACTTCCAGAAACAAAAAAGCTTTGCCCTTATCTGACCTGTGCAGATTTCTGTCCCTATCATCCTATATACAAATAAGATGCAAACACAGTGCAGAGGTGTTGTCGTTTCAGGTGGGTGAGCAGAAAAGTGGTGGTGGTTCATGCGTGACTGAAGCTGGAGTGATTTTGCCAGATATGGACACCAACATTTCCATATAAGCAGCGCTTTCTGCAGCAACCAAAATATTAGCAGATTACGCTTTATCTTTTCTGCCATATTTGGTCAAAAATAATATCTGTACTTTTTCAGAATGATTATTTTGTGTTTTTAAACTATAGTGAGGTATGCATTGTTTCCAGTTCACTTTCAGGAAACACCTACCTCAAGAATGTGTTTGTTTTTCTCTTTTAACCAGATTGAAACCAAGTTTTAAATGAAAAAAGAGCATGCAAAACATGTGGCAAATTAGGCCTTCTACCCTCAAACCCATGCTTCAACAATGCTTCCTTTTCCCCTATTTGTGTTTTTATAAATGCCCATATAATAGATATTTTTATTATGGCTTTTATTTGTTTAGGCTTGACGGTTTGCATGCACAAGATATTATGTATCAAAAAAATGTAAGCTGTAAGAAAGAGACTAAAACTATAACTTAAATATAAATGCTAAATGTATTGTACATAAGATTAACTAGAGTATAAAAGCAATAATTTAACTTGTTATTACATTAAATGATTGAAATCTAAACTGGTATTAAAGGTGAGAAAACTTCTCTGAGTACTGTTATTTATATAAAGTGTCCATAACTGCAAGCTTATTGTAATAACCAGAAACGAATTGTATAGCTATAATATTATTATAGTGATTATAACATGTTGTGGGTTTATTATTCCTGTAGATTTTTTTCAAACATTCATACAATCGATTCCGAAAAAGTTGTGACAAAGTACAAAGTAAATAAAAACAGAATGCAATGATGTACAAATTTCAAAATTCCCTATTTTATTCAGAATAGAACATAGATAACATATCAAATGTTTAAACTGAGAACATTTATCATTTAAAGAGAAAAAATAGGTGATTTTTATTGTCATGACAACAACACAACTAAAAAAATCACTGCATCATCTGGGGACTGAGGAGAATACTTGCTCAGGTTGAGGGATAGGAATGTTAACCTATTCTTGTCTAATGTAGGATTCTAGTTGATTAACTGTCTTAGGTATTTTTTGTCATATATTTCGTTTTATGAAGCGCCAGATGTTTGCTATGGGTAAAAGTTTAGTGCTAGGACCCTTCTTCTACGCAGCAATGGTGCTATAATTGATGCAATATGTGGTTTGGCATTGTCATGTTGGAAAATTGAAGGTCTTCCCAGAAAAAAAGATAGACAGGAGTATATATTGCTCTAGAAACTAGATATACTTTTCAGGACTGATGGTGTCCTCACAGATGTGTAATCTGCCCATGCCACAAGCGCTAATGCAATACTATCATACCATCAGAGATGCATGCTTTTTAACTGAGTGCTGATAGCAACTTGAGTCATCTTTCTCCTCTTTAGTCCGATTTACACGGCATCCCTGATTTCCATAAAGAACTCAGAACAGTTTTCCACTTTGCCACAGTCCATTTTAAATGAACCTTAGCCCAGTGAAGATGTCTGTGCTTCTGGGTCTTGTTTAGATGCGGCTTCATATTTAAACTATAGAGTTTTAGCTGGCAACAGCAAATACAAATGCACAATGATTTATGTTCACAGATAATGTTCTCTGGAAATATTCCTGAGCCTGTTTTGTGATTTCCAATATAGAAGCATGGCTGTATGTGATGCAGTACCGTCTAAGAGCCTGAAGATCATGGGCACCCAGTATGGTTTTCGGGCCTTCATCCTTACGCTCAGATATTCTTCCAGATTCTCTTAATCTTTTGATCATATTGTGCACTGTAGATGATGATATGTTCAAACTCTTTGCAATTTTACACTGTCTAATTCCTTTCTGATATCGCTCCACTATTTGTCAGCGCAGAATTAGAGAGATTTGTGATCCTCTTCCCATCTTAACGCCACTCCAAGATGCTCTTTTTATAACCTAATGAGATGCAATTGTTTGTATCTTGTACTTTTCCAGCCTCTTATTGCCCCATCCCAACTTTTGTGAGATGTGTTGATGTCACGAAATTTCAAATAAGCCAATATTTGTCAATAAATTTCAAAATGTCTCACTTTTTGAAACATTTGATATGTTGTCTTTTCTATTGTGAATACAATATCAGATTTGTAAATTATTGCATTCGTTTTTATTTACAATTTGTACTTTGTCCCAACTTTTTTCGAACTGGTTTGTAGTTTAAATGATTTTAGTGAAGCGAGAAATGCTATAACTATGTACTAATATAACTATACTGGTTTTTTATAGATATTTAATTCTTTATTGATTGTGTAAGTCTTTTCAATAATCACTTAGCAGTACCATGTTGTGTAATTTTTTTATATGGCAAATTCTTATTAACTTCATTGTTGAAATTGTGAATTTGTGTTATTGTTTTATACAATAATATTATATCGAAATATATAGTAGTCAGTTAACAACTGGCTGTAAAATTACAGGGGCATTATTACTGTATATTAAGCTTTATCATTAAACTTTATTACATTAATTCATTCATTCCACCTGGCAATGCTGAGTGCCACTCAATCGTAGGGTGCATGCACACTAAGTGCTAATTTAGAGACATTTAACATAACATGCATGCCTGTGGAATGCGGGAGAAAACTGGAGCCCCAGAGAAACCATTGAGAACACAGGGATAAAATACAAACTCCACACAGAACTTTTCAAGGTTGATACATTAGGGGATCAAACCCGGGTCCTTTTTGCTGTGAGGAACAGCACTACCCACTGTGCAACTGTGCCACCTACTTTAATGCATACTGCATGTAATAACATAAGAATTGTGACAAAGCTAATAATAAAGATATGCTATGCAAAAATACCTTACTTCTGTAGCACACAGCTATATCAGTACATTATATTAATAATGCGTTTCAACCCGGATATTTTTACACACTGAGTTTCGATGCAGACTCAGTTTCAGGCTTTTAGTAGAGCACATGATAGACTGTATGCCATTAATAATGATTTTACCATATACAGGTGCTGTTTTACAGGAAAGTGGAATTAGATAGGCTCCCTCATATTAGATTATCCTTTTTCACTTTTAAGTGGGTGGAAAATTGCTTTAATGCCATTGGCATAACTTCCCATCTAAAATTGTAACAGGGTAGACAGATAAGTGCAGTTTTGTTTTAACTGTTATATTCCCTGATATGCACACAGCACTGACTAAGAAATCTATACTTTTACATAATTTTTTATGACAAGCATATTGTTACACTTTTTTTATAGGCTCCACAAAACCTTTACCTGCAAAGGTATTGAAATTACATGTTACCCTTTAAAGTCAGGGGATGCATTCAACAGTCATGCAACTAAATATCTTTGCTATTGGTTTCATAATAGTTTCTGCACAATATAACAAGGCAACAAATTTAAGCTTATTGTTATTAATAAAAGTGTCATGATAGGCGATATATGTGATAATATCACAATTTCCTCAAGAGTACATTGCAAGCTGCTGTGGCTTTTGATCTAAAGTGTCTTTTCATCAGCTTTGGAGTTTTAGGCTTTAGAGTCTTTATTTGTGCCTGGGTGGAATCAGAACTGTAGTGTTACACTAACTGGCTATATCTATCACATCCACAGTATATCTCCTATCAGACTAATTTCAACTTAATACAGTGTGATATAACTTTAATTCAATTTCAATTAAATGTTGCCTATATATGAGAATAAGTCGAACAAAAAATATCCATCCTGCAGTTAAGAAATGTTATGTGTATATTATATATACAATAATTGCACATTGTTCATTTTAACACTTCTTGAGATAAATGCAAATGCTGTAAATCCTTTACACTTATGGTATGAAAGTATTACAGAAAATGCCTGCCACTCACACTTATGTGGAAACTGGCAGTAAAACAAACAATATTTGACAGCTAAACACCCCAAAAGTGTTGTAATAATATCTATCTATGTAATGCATCTATATGTCTGCATGTGTTTGTCGGTCTATTCACCTTCTATGTACCTGTTTCTCTGTCTGTCTGTTTAGAGAGCTAATCAGATAATTAGCCAGATAGCGTACTAGATATGCACCTTATCTGTAAGAATATTTGTCTCTGTCTGCTTATGTTCATGTACAAATACATTTATTTGCTGCTCTCATTTACTACATCAGACCAGTGAAAGCATAAGAGACGTTTAGATCTCTTTCTCTTTAGTTCTCTTTCTCTGTCATAAAACTTTTATTTGTTTTTAGTTATGTAACAAAATGCAAGGTGTATAGCTGATTTGTCTAATTCACACACACAGACTCGCTCTTTCTATAGCGCACGCGCACGCGCGCACACACAGTGTGGGCCCATTCAGGAATTATTGATTTTATGTTTTTTATTAGAATACTAATACATCAAACTCAGTCATACTATAAAAATACATTTTTCGTGTCATATCATCTTACCTTACTCCTTTTGTAACAATATTTTGAACAGGGACGGGTCCAACTATTACCTACGGTGTCTATTATTGATTATAATGTCAAAAAGAATCATTATTACTTGACGGGACCTTCGTTTGTGTTCAAATATACACTTAAAGTCTTGACACACAACTAAGGATTGAACAGCTCAGTCGCTTTCTCTTTGCATGAACGAAAGCGTTCAATAATGGCCGCCCTTTTTTGTTCATATCCTTCATTGTACGCACAACGCCATTTTGAGCAGCTCAAATAAGAAATTTCAGCCAGAATCCCAGAAAGAGCTAGCGAGTATACTGCATAAACTTGTACACAGTTATGCATTCTTTAACATTATATCTGTTATAACAATTAATATTATTACGAGTTGAAGCAGCTATAGTAATAGTTATGTTGTTGTTGCAGTTATTATTGTTGTTGTTGATATTAATATTGTTGTTGTTATATAACATAACCTTTAAGACTTTTGTATTAATATTTGATAACTTATGTTTAATTCAAGTGATGTAAATAATTCACACATATGACATTTATAATTGTTTTTTTATTTTCAACTATGAAAATAATGTACAATAAATAATTTGTAATTTACTATTAAAGAATCTCAATAAATAAACTAGTTCTAAAACGTATCAGCAGGCACAACGCCTGTCTCCAGAAAAAAAAATCAAAAAGCAGTTCATTTAATACTCGGTTTTTCTTTCCTGAGATTTCAAAGATTGAATTTCACTGAAATAAATGTCCCGCATATGTCTCCATTATTCAGGATTAAATACAATCCAGATATACAAAAGAGAAAAATACCTGAAACTGGATATTAGCAATCCCGGTGTGGATGAACAATATTGTAATAGTGTAATTATTTATTTATCTCCGCTACAGCTCCGTCTTGCAGCTGTACTTGAATTTTATCTTTTTTTTCTTCTCTTTTATACGAGATAGTTGTGGTTAAAAGCATTGTCAAAAGGCAATTATCTATTGTGGGACACAATTCGATTGTTGTCCTTAGTCTGTCAAAACTGCAAATGTTGTAAATCTATTGTACAGAGAGTACTTGTAAACAAGTCAAAATCCTCTTCGGAGAAATCTACGGGGCTGTCCAGCGAACTTTGAAGACTGGGCGATAAAGCGTCCGAAATCTGTAGGCAGGAGTCGGCGGTGAAGAAATTCAGATCCGCTAATGAATTGGCGTCCTGTGGTTGCGTGAAGGCGTTCTCTGACAATTCCTCCCGCGACTCTGTCATTGTACCGGGGTTATCGTCAGTGGGTGTCGAGTACGGGGGTGAGTCAGCCGCTGTATCAGGACCATCTGCCGACTCGGTCTGTATTGGCTGGCTTTTTTCGGGCGTGGGCTGGGTATTGTCAGCACTACTGCTATAGCAGGAAGCCGGAATACACGGCTCACTCTCGGATGGAATAGCCGAACTAGAATTGGATACTGTCGGACCGGACGGCTCAGGTGGCGGGTTCGAAAAAGGCGAGGTTGCATCTGAGCCTTCGAGTGGCTCGAAACCGCTCGATTCGCCTTCCTGTCCGTCTCGGTGGTGCGTGGTTTGTCTCTTGTGCTTCATGCGCCGATTTTGGAACCACACTTTGACCTGGCGTTCGGTTAGATCCAAAAGGGCAGCAATTTCGACCCTTCTAGGCCGACAAAGATATTTGTTGAAGTGGAACTCTTTCTCCAGTTCCAGTAGTTGTGTGTTGGTATAGGCTGTCCTCAGTCGCCGAGAACCGCTGCCATTGTCCAATCCGATTTGCACTTCTGGGAAGAGAGAAATTAATGCACTCAGTATTCACAGTATCATAGAAACATTGATTTAAATAACACAATGTACTTCTGTTTATCTGGCTGCAATGACAAAAATTCAGTTATGTAATGCGATTTTTGTTCCATACCTTTCTCGTAATAATACCTGCAAACAAAATGGCTACCGCATCTGACGAGTCATGATTGTGAATAAATGCCGTAAAGTCTTCGAAAACGGATATCTTTATAAAAACAATATTTAAAGTAAGAATTTGTGTGTGGGAGAGGAGTGAGAGTAACAATGTAAATATATTATGTATAATAAATACAATATAGAATGTTGTAGAGGATTAAAAAGACTATAAAAGACTATATAATTTGCTAGAATTTGCCAATGCATAGAGTAATAACACTAATAACATTTTTTAAAGAATGTGGCTCTCTGCTAATAATTCTAGCGCATATGTTTCCAAATGCTTTCAAATTAATAGAATACTTTCAGTTAAAGTAAAATTATATGTATGTCCGTGAAATGAATCATTTAAATAATTCATGTTTTTAAGTAGGATGACCGCCATCTAATTTAATGTATACGTTTAATATACAACAATGTCTTCAGATTAAAAGGCAGTAGTAGCAGTAGTAGTAAAGCAGTAGTAGTATTATTATTATTATTATTATTATTATTAATAATAATAATAATAATAATAATAAAGAAGAAGAAGAAGAAGGAAAAAAGAAAAAGAAGAAGAGAAGGAGGAAGAAGAAGAATTATTATTTAAAAGAAATAACAAATAGAAAAAAGGGAAAGAAAAGAAAAGAAAACCAAAAATGAAAGAAAACAACGGTTCACTGACCTGTGGGGGACTCGAGTCCTGCGGTGGTGAAAGCTGAGGATGCTATAGAAGGAGTGGCAGTTGCAATGGCAGCAGTTGGTGCTGTTCCATTCTTCGGGCATTTCTTCGAAGATTTCTTTTCCTTCATCCATGGGAATTCGTGGGCAAGAGGGCCGCCGGTCGTGGCTGAAGCCAGGCCCTGCTTCTGCAGCGTTGGCGGCGTGGTTTGCGTCCGGAGCTGGAGGCCATTAGAGGCGGTTCGCTTATGGCTTCTTGGTCGCGCCTGGTTGCCTGTACAAGGGCTCAGGCTGGGGATAGTGTGCTCGAAAGGAGGTGGAATTACTGTCGAGTCCTTGATTGATGAAGTTTGAAATGACTCCAGGACAGCGGGGAAAGACGTCAGGCACTCAGCAAGGGAAGGCTGGCTGTTGATGAACCCAATCTCCCTCTCAAATTCAAAATTCATCGCTTTGCCTAAACAAAAAGGGCGGCCAGCGACATAAAATGCGCAAAAATAACATCCAAAGGCGCGGTTTTTGTTTTGAGCTCCCACCACGACTGTTTTTGCGGGCTTTAATAATTGGTGATATTACTAGCGTATGGGGACCAGAGTCTACTAAACTGAGGACTATGGGAGAATTTGCAGCCAATTCCTGGTCACGTGACTAGTCTCATCCAATGGAACAACGTGGCCTGGTGGCAAAAGAAAGCATTATATTCTATATTGATAGAATAGTATTCATATATTCAGGATAAAGGAATTCCCGTGTTAGCAATTTATATAATTAACAACGCGCACATTTGCCATGTGGTTGGGTGCGAGTGTGGGCAGTTAAGCGACGTCTTTATTTAGAAAATGACCATATGAAAAAAAAGGCTTTGGTTGACTTAAGCCAAAGGCCTTAAACGCCTGATAAAAGCACAGCCACAATATGGCTACTGTATAGGTCATTAATCTTAAAAGTTATGACAAGAGTAACAGACATGAAATGTAACTATATGATGCCAATATATCTGCTAATTCTGGTGTCTAGTCTGAATAAAAATAGGGATACATTTGATAGATGTTAGGAATTGGGCTTCATTACACAGAACATATCGAACGAGACTGGTGTATTGTACGTAGCTGACTTATTTACAGCTTACCACCGTGGGCTGCTATGAGGCTTCTGAGGACCGTTGTTCATGTAAGTTTTAATTATAAACACACGCATGTATATTTCTGACTGAATTTTTTTTATTGGTTTTATTTTATTTCATGATTACAATTATTTTGGATTTTTAATTATGAACCGTATTACACGAGGAATAGATTAGATACTTTAGATCTAATAGAATAGATACTTTATTGGAATACGTATTATATAATATATACATTCTCTCTCTCTCTCTCTCTCTCTATATATATATATATATATATATATATATATATTCAAGATAAATATAGATAATGTATATATTATAATATATATATATATATATGGGAATCATATTGTGATAATTTTGTTACTAAATTAAGAACGATAATGTTAGAGCGAGAAAGCGAGAGAGAAAGAGAGAGAGAGAGGAACACATGGTCTAGATATATTCCATAGTACTGAAGCAGCAATGGTGATCAATCTTACGCCGGCAAAGCGCTTGACAGGAACCACCCTTAAGAATTCGCCTCTTCTCTCCATGGCTACAACAAAGAAAGCGCCTCTATTCCCGCTTAGACTTTCGTATATTATGTCTAAATTTATTCTCGTAAAAAAATCTACGTATATACGGTTTACATGAAGGATTATTTCCGTTAATAAAATCTGGTACGCTAAATGGCTCGCATATTATGTCCAGAGGCTTAAGGATGTTGCTACCAGTAGTTTGCCTTTTTGTTGGTATTTAAGTTGGATAAAGCAAAGGAAAACATAAATCGTGTGTGGGTGTTTGGCTTTAAAAGGGTCTACAAAGCAGGCTGTGGGCAGCGAATACATTTCAGAGGGTCCATGACCATAATGGAGTTTACTACTGGTTACATCGATGTCATTATTTTTTTTCAAAGAAGTACATTTTTGATTTCTGAACTTTCTTCCAGACAGAATAATTAGGAAACCCTTAAAATGTTACTATTTCATTTGGGATTATTAAATCTATCTGGTCATCCATCCATCCATCCATCCATCCATCGTTCTATCTATCTATCTATCTATCTATCTATCTATCTATCTATCTATCTATCTATCTAATTCTGCATTGTTTAGTCGTATTCAGTCCAGTTATTTATTTATCTTACAAGTGACGTACAAGTGACTTTATTTTTCTTACAAGTGACGTTAACTATAAACCGTAGATAGCCACGCACGTTGTATGATACAGGAGTCGTTAAACCTAATTAAAGCCGATGTATGTATGTATTTGCTTTATATTATTTTAATTTAAATGAATCTTATTTTAGTCTGATCATACTGTTATCTATATTATTTAAT
>JAOUQV010000020.1:11732195-11767116 GCA_028565295.1 Aspidoras spilotus | reverse complement strand
TAATTATTACTAATATGAATAATAATAAATAATAAAGCAATAATAATAATTATTGTAATGATATAATATTATTATTAGTAGTAGTAGTAGTAATATAGATTAAGATGAACTTTATTCTGCGCAAATGATATTTGGTTTATACAAAGAAGATTGATTTACGGCGAAGCGCAACTCTTCTTATATTGTGTACCGTAAATCTGTCAACCTTAGTGAACTCTTTCGCTTAACACCGCGGGACAGCAGCGCGTCGTTCATTTATTTAACATTTGTTTTAAGGGCTTAAAGTTTGCTTTAATGTCATGTAAAATTATTTTAACGAGCATCTAAATTAAGACGAGTATAATACTTGCAATGAACTATGAGTTGGTTGCAAGTATGCTTTTTATCTCCTTGTTTTTTATAATAATAATAATAATAACAATAATAATCAATTATTATTGTTATTATTATTATTATTATTATTATTATTATTATTATTATTATTATTATTATTATTATAAGTAGTAGTAGTAGCAGAAGCAGATGTAACAGTAGCCAATATAATAAGGAAAAGATTAATAGTCAAACCTAAGATCAATAATATGAATTAAAAATAATAATTAAGAATATCAATGCGAATTATAATTAGAATAAGCCAAAAAAGAAATTTTATTTTATATTAAATAATCTCCAGTTTTTTAAATAGACCATCCTATCTTTGCCTATAATTATTTTCTAACTAATTATAGTCACATTCTTTAAATTTAACTTGTTGCTATATGTTTTCAGACGATATAGCTTCACTGAGAAGGTTCCTCGAAAACCAGAATATTCCTCAACAATGTCTAAACTCATTACTCTTTGCTGCCCGTGGTCATAATGGTATCTCCCTCACAGCATCCACTGAGTTAGTTAAATATTAATATTAAAAAAGAGCACCCAGTTGGAAAGTAATTGCGTGTTGAATGGTTTCACTACACCCAGAAATAATCATCTTTTGAATCGTTATAGTAAACTGTGTTCTATAGAATGAAGGTTACGGGCATATAGCCGATGTATGGGATACAAAAGCAGGTAGAACGACATTTATTTCGCTTGAAATGTTAACACTGTGGATGTGCATGATACAATGAAATAGTGAGAGAAAGCGAGAGAGAGAGAGAGAGAGAGCGAGCATGGGACACAAAACTGGCGCGCGCAGGCTATATATCTCTGTGACTGCTCAGTGCTGACCTCCGCTCTGCGGCTTTTTAGAATAATAATTCAGCAATGTGCGAAGGCTATTTGTTTCACAATTAGTGGCATGAGTTAAAGCAGGCACCACACCACCACAACAGTGCTACAGGGCCAAGTGGCTCAACCTTCCAACAAATCTTGGAGGGTTTTACTAATGGGAGAATAGACCAATATCAGAACCAGAGGGAGGCGTATGGATGATATAACAGTAAGATTTGTCACACTAAAAATCCGTTATATTCACGTGCCAAAGAGACTTCTTGGTTTCTCTCGCACTAATATTACTTGCTAAATGCAGGGTTTCAATCAGGACCTGTGGAGATAGTTGGGGATACTAAGAGGAGTTTGCTAAAAATCATAATACGTGTTAAACGTGTCTGAAAATCGAAGCAAGCGAAAAAAAAGGAAGAAAAGGTCTTGGCAAGGGTGCGACTCCTGTTGTTTTAAGGGCCCCGGTGGTTTACACGACTGTCTAAAAAGAGATAGCACATTGCCCTCAGGTTACAGTGCCCCGACCGTGCTATGACAAACTCGCCCCGGGCATTTGCTGGCCATGGAGCACAGAACGTAGTCCAGTCGGTGCCGGGTCAAGGGTTTTGAAGGGTCAGTCTGTGTATTCGCAAAAGGCCTAATCGGTCAGAAAACGTGTCCTCTGCCTGAACTCATCACAGCAATTCTGCTCTAGAATTGATTTTTCCTCGTCTCTTACCCCGATACGAATTCCTATATTTTTGTAATTTGCTTTATGCCACCCAGGTCTACAGGGAATGTAAATTCCGTGAGCCAGAACTGTCGACCTTTTTCAATATATTACATCGATTGATTATCAGGGGTTAACTGGCGGTGAGTGCGTTATCAGACGCAGTCGTGCTCATCTAAGCACACGGCGACAGGCCAAAGCACCGATGCAATTTGCTACATGCCGTTTGTTTTAGGCAAATTGTTTCTGCTTCCAAACAATCTCCATCGGTCCTTTTAATTTTCTGGCCAATAGAGCATAGAACAATTCATTCCGGCCGTTTTTGCACCTGTGTGCTACCCAAGCGCTTTGAAAGAACAGAACTGCAACGTAGTGCAAAAAAGCAAAATGACTTGCAAACGAAATAAACAGCCACAAAGACGATCTTATGAGTGCAAGCAAATAATAAGCACCTTTAAAAGAACGAAAGTATAACTGAAACAATTCAGGATGTCCAATATATGTCACACAAATCCCCAACCTTTTGAATTTCAGTCCACTCTCTACCTTCAGCCTCAACTACATCCTTTTGTCTTTTCTGTCTCAAAATACATCTCACCCGTTTACCTTTTCCGATATCGTAATATAAAATATCATTCTTAGTGTCATTACCTAAGTGTCTGAGGAAACAAAACTTAGTGAAACATCCTTCAGTGAAACATAAAAAACACATAGTCACAAACGAAATTTCCAAGACACGTTTTCTATTAAACCAGCCAAGAAGGACAGTGCAACATCTGTGCCAATGCTATCCGACTGTGAGTTCAGGGACATAAGGCAATAAACTTGCAAACAAAACAAAGCCCTTACCTTATTTGCTGACATCTCTTGTCCGATGGATACTTTTACTTGCGCAACCATATCTTTAAGAATCTTGTTCATGGCTTATTCTTTGCCAAAAAAAGTTTTCTTGCGGGCCTGAGTTGGTAAATTGTTGTTGTAGAAAGGCGGGGGGCGTCTTCAAGTGTCCTCCAAGATCTTACTGCCCTCCTAGCAGAAGGTCTGTGCAGTTGTGCTGCTGAATAACAATAGAGAGAGGATTTGTTTAGAAGCTGTGATTAATGATTTTTTTGTATAATTCTCACATTTTTCTTCGGGCATCTGTCTACAAATAATGGCGATGAACTTTTGAAACCCTTCAAAGAAATCTGCTCACCCTATTCAGACCTCCAAAGCCGACTCCTTTTCATATATCAGCCACTCGCACGAGAATAGAATTCCAAAATGACTTTTTTTTTAAATACACGAATGCATATTTATTTCTAATGTTTTCCTTCAGTAAAATAAAATAATTGCATATGCAATGCATAAGATGTTTAATCTTACATTTCATATTGTTTTCTATAGTGTTGTCTATTTATATATATCCTATATATATCCTATATATATAAATTGCTGGATTATATTTGAGAGGAAACAAGTTAATGGCTTTAGTCATTTAAAGATAGCACGTCATAGATAAACAGTAAAAAAGGCTGAAGCGGTGTATGTAACAGCCAGTAATAGAAAAAATTCTTGATGGCACACAATGCTAGCCAATTTGGCCAATTTAAGTCCAAACTTCGCTGAACATTGGCAAACGGAATGCTATTTTCTCCGGCTCTATATTTTCGATACCTACTGTAAGGAGAGAAAATGAAAATTAATAGGAAGGCTGTGAAATCCTAAAGAAGCCATTTGTCTTCTTGATTATATATTTGGTTGTCAGCGTTTGAGCTATGGCACTGGCCCGCTCCTCTGCTACAAAAACGCAGCATACTCTCAAATAACACCCAAAACCTTTACAAAATATTATAAATAAATTATAAAAATCATTAAATCTTTAAAAAACATAAAACGTATCTATAGCAGGAGTGCATTACAGTTGCCACGTTCAAGCAGAAGAGTGTGCAGCATTAAATTAACGAGAAAACCGAATAGATTTTGTTACTATTAGAAATATTAGAACACCTAATGCACTATATTAGGATAGGATAATGGGTCCACGTTCTGTGAAAAATGTTTATTATTGGATCATATTACAATTAATAAAAATCACTGCCTCAGAAATCTGTTACCCAACAAAGAAGATGACACAAAAAGAGATACTGTGATTATTATTTTATTATTAAATTTCTATAGCTATTTACAAATGGGAAATGTGTACAGTAAAAGGCCTAATGATATAAGATGACACATATACATGAGGAAAATAAGAAAATACATAATTACCATGAAGACTTTTCTTTGGAATGTAAAATAATCTTATATACGAATTAAATGAGAACATTAAATATGAGAAATAACAAAAGAGAGAAAATAAAGGTAAAGGAAGAAAGAAGAAAAAAAGAAAGAAAGAAAGAAAGAAAAATAAAGAAAAAAGAAAATAACACGTGCATATTTTTTTATTTGACTTAAAATTAAAAAAAATATATCACAGTCATTCATGCAATATAGCATTTTCTCTAAACAGCCCTGGCGAGACAAATATTTTTAAATTACATTGCAAAATTACAAACAAATGTCGATATTATGCAGGAAACGTCCGATAAAATGACTTCAACTAACCACTTCATAAAACTAGACAATAAAAATAAACAACCTATCAACTGAGGTAATAGTAATTAGCAGTGCTCGTTTTAAATAGTTTTGCATTGTATTGTTTTGGTTATCGATAAGCCCAGTATGATTCAGCTGATCTTACTTTCTATGGAATATGAATACCTAATTAAGGTATTTTCGTACACAAGTTCTCCAATCCCTGTTTCCCATTTTGAAATGCGCTATTTAATTAGACACAGGAACTTGACCAGTAAGGTTCTCGTATGCCGAGCTAGGCTTTAAACAGTCTTAATCAGCCCCGCTACCAACACAAAATATTACCTGATAGCAATGTTAGAGAAAAAGAGAAGCTTCATTTTAAGAGAACAATGTTCCGCTATTTTATAGGCTTCAAGCCAGAAAAGAAATTGGGTTTTGAAAATAGCTCTTGACAAAGCAAGGAGACTCATTTATTAGGCACAATTCTAGACGTCGAGGTAATGGGAAGGCCTATGGTTCATCCTTTGTGCCACAGAGTAAACATGACAAATGG
Organism: Aspidoras spilotus; assembly: GCA_028565295.1. NCBI lineage: Eukaryota > Metazoa > Chordata > Actinopteri > Siluriformes > Callichthyidae > Aspidoras > Aspidoras spilotus. The sequence continues at coordinate 11,762,089 of JAOUQV010000020.1, read as the reverse complement.
GACTGAGTTTGGCATGATTAAAGATGAAGCAGGGATCCATCTTCACCAAATCTGAAAAGTGTCTACTGCCTTCTGTTGTAATGGAGGGGTCGAGGAAGCAGGAACCAAGAAGGGCACATGGTATAACTGAACTGGCATTGAGCACAAATGTGAAAGTGTTTGAGTTCAAGTCATCTTCTCATTTGTGATTAAAAGATTTTGCATGTGCAACTTTTCATCATCAGCTCCCTTCGTGTTATTTCCACGACGTTTAAAAGCAATGAAAACATTTAGAGCCTTATTCCTAAAACCAAGGCCTTACAACGTCCGAGTTTTTGATGAGCTCAAGCAAGCTATATAGTCTGTGGAGGTCCGGTAGAACGGTTCTGATTACTACACAAAGAACTGCCGTTTAAACTCGAATTGGCCGAGTTGCCAGAGCGGATCTTCGTGTTGGGCAGCTTATGGTCTTTTTTCCACTTCATACGGCGATTTTGAAACCAGATCTTTATCTGTCGTTCGGAGAGGCAAAGGGTGTGGGCGATTTCCACCCTGCGCCGGCGAGTAAGATAGCGGTTGTAGTGGAATTCTTTCTCCAGCTCAAGAACTTGCTGTCGCGTGTAAGCTGTACGAGAGCGCTTGGGTTCTCCCCCCGAAAAGTTCGGGCTCACTGCGGGAAAACAGAGCGAACATTAACAAAAGTCACTTCATATTTTACCTGCCACATGCAATTAAAGCACATTTATCATATACAAAAAAAATGTGGTCAATGAAATGACAATCCTAACGCTTTAAGTAATTTACTAATAATAAAAAGCAAAAACAAGTATTGCCTGAGGTGCATAACGCCAATTCCACTAAATGTTTGCACAGGCAAAAAATAAATGTCAGTTGTGGGCTATTGTCCAGTTTGTCCATATCATCCACGTGCAAAATCGTAGAGGGCTTTTTAATAATTGCTATTAGAGGGTAATTTTAAACACAGTCCTCAAAGACATATATTATATAACGCAACAACAAAAGTTGTAATAACTTGATAACTACTGAAGAACAATAATGCAGGGTTTAACAGGTCTGTTTGCCTTACAGTTAGGATACGTATACGTCAATATATAATCTGTCATAAAGCTTTTCAAGAAAAATATTGAGTGTGACAGAGTAAGTTGTTTTTTTTTACATCAACCATTTAAAATCAAATTACAAAACATAAACCGTAACTTATGGCGTACTGGCGGACTCGTAAAACCTTCCCGGGATAACACTGAAACGAGTAGGGCGCACAGACTTTAAAGGTAGTCTGAGAAGAACTGCAATAAAAATTTATGGAGGGTGTAATTATATTGCCCTGCAAACAGACGATCGTAAATCTCGACCAAGGGCTACTTCACGTGGAGACTAATAGATCTAACACCCGACATTAGGATTTCACAAGTGTCTGAAAGGTTTGCGCACGGCGACGCAAAAGCGAAAGAAGTTTAATTGTACTTACCGATATTTACGTGAACTTTTTTCATCCAGGGATATACCACGGGATCCTTTCGAGAAGCAGCCGATGGAGTGCTTTGGTTAATAGGGCTCTGACCGCAAACAGGCGGAGGGCTCGGGGTTACCGAGTCGCAGTGGTGGTTTGGTTCTGGGAGAGGGGTCGAGAGTGCAGCTGGGTTTAGCACATGACCCCGAGGAGACATTACCACAGCCGGCTGCCCTAGACCCTGACACGACGAGTAGGGTATATCCGCGCAGCCCGACCGCTGCTGGTAGATCGACTCATGCTGGAACGGAGGCTCTTGCCTCTGGCCGGTATAGTAGTCCGGAGAGTGACTGGGTAGATAGTCATTTTGGGAGTATTCCTCGCACGGTGGAAACTTAGGGTCCACATAGTTGGAGTTGATCAAATAGGAACTCATGGCCATTAATTTCTTTGAATTGCACACAAAATATACTAAAATTTATATCTATCCCTTTACTCGTTTTCCTGTTTCGTAAAACCCTCCTACTTTCTGTCAAGTGAACAAAGTTAGGAGTCCACGTGACAGCAATAGCCAATGGCGTGCTTCTTTCAAATTCCCGGATTCGGAAATGGCAAAAAGCAGTTTATACAGTGTTTAGTTTCAGCGCACAGTTTGCGAAGGTATAGCCACGTTTTACATATTTATGCGTTGGTTTGAGCTGAACAAACAGGCAGTTTAAAAAAGCACATATTAGCGTATACTGACATGCCGATAATGCCATTTACATGAACACGGACCTCCAAAGACTGAGAGGCTTCCCATCTTTTTCGTCGTCAGTACATCAATTTTTAATGAGAAAATATATAATCCTTTCCAAAATGTGGTTCCAAGGTGCAGAACTTTAATACTCCTTTTTGGCCTGCACTCATAAAACGCGATACTATAAAATAAAATTGCAAACCGCTTCCTCTGACGACGCTCTTAAATGCACTTGCTAATAATGGTGATAGAATGGAGGTGGTGTGATCTGTGTGTCAGAGATAAATCTGAGCTTGTTTAGGATCGATAGAAAATTCATCAAGTAATTCAGGTTACAAAGCCTCTTAAATCAAAACTAAGGTATTTTGCATTTAAGCACACACTGGACTCATTCTCCATACAAACAGCTTTGTTTATGCTTTATGATAAACACCCCAAGCGTAATTGACCATTAATCGTTACCATTGCGTGAACGTTGCCCTGATTCTTACGATTCTAGAAACATACTGGCTTAATAATTACCGGTACTTATCTCTAACACTATTCTCTCTCTCTTTTTCAAATAAAAAAGCTATTGTGTATAACCGATGCTAACATTTTCGTTGATTAAATTATTTTGCGGATAGACTTGTATAAGTTTAAAGAAAAAGGTATGTATGTTTTCCGTTGATGTTGCCTTGCGGTCTATATATCAACTACATACTCCCCTAGATTCGAATTTGTGACCGTGTGTCTGTTCACACAAATCCGGATCTACAGGGTATATATAGATGACAGGTGTCCTCTTGACAGGTATCGAATTGAGTTACTCACCTTGACCGCTCCTCCTCCATGTCACATGTTACACCTTGGGCAAGTTTAATTGTATCATTGGTGCAATAAAGGAATAGATTTTATAAAAACAAAACAATTCTGTACTCTTTGGTAGTCTGATGCCTCGTAGGAATAAAAAGTAAACAACATTTATTGCCAATCCAAGTATATTTTGAGATATATCAAAAAATCCAAGGCAGAGCATGATGAAAAGTGCTAATAAAACGTCAAGGTAAACTTCTGCCTGCGAAGTTGTTATATTATATAACCCTCTGTTTGAAGTTTACTATATTATATGCTATATATTATATATACATATTCTGTGTGTGTGTTATTTCTCGCATTGTTGTTGTGCAAATGCGTGTTATCAGTTTACTAGTTAGACTGTTAGAAATTAAATACGATTTAACCGATAACATATTCTATTTATCCAACTCTTATAATTATTACCATAACTCCGCCTTAATTATTTCAGATTCATTACTTTTAACCTTTACATCGAAAAATATTCACTGTGTATTATCGAGACTCTGTAAAAAACGTTTCATAAAATAATCAAAGTGAATTTGATTGATATTCAAATGCTTAATAATTATAATAAATATTTTAAATAATTGTTAATTTTATAAAAGGTCTTCGGTTCATTAAAACTAAAATACTGTATCTTAATATTTATACATGCGTCTGTATCTTTGTGAAGAACTAGAAGAAGAACAAAAACAACAAGATGGTGATGAAAAAGAATAAGAAGAAAAAAGAAGAAGAAGAAAAGGAAGAAGAAAGATTTTGAAAAGCAGAATAAGAAATGGTAGTAAACGAAGAAGAAATGCATCTGATGTCCTTCTTAATCTGCTATAGGCCACTCACTGAATGGCGATTAAAAGGACGCTTCGGACGTCGTCGGTTCCTTTCGTCTAAATACAGTTTCATAATTTTTTTTTTTGCTTTAGTATGCTTTTAAAATAATATGGCCCGTTTAGCGGATAATATTGGCTAGTCTGATTATTTTTAACCATATTAAGTTTTGTAATTCATTAACATTTATTGAACGAAAATGATACATATTACATGTTATTGTCATCATATAACAATAACCTATATGGCTAAATCTATGATACACTTATAAGAAAAGAGGAGAAAGTTCATCCTTTCTGTATACTCCAACCCTTTCACCTCTCGAGGACTCCGACCTCGCCTTCACCCCAACTTTTTCTCTCTCTGAAAGGCATTGGATCCTCTAGACATCTGTCTCATTTTATTGTTAATACGTGCAACCCCGGGCGTTAGAAACAGGATCGGTGTCTTCAACAAAAGTGCATATATTCAGCATTTAATACCTAACGTTTAAATACCCACTCAACTTTGTAGAACTAGAAATCAGTCCGTTATGAAAGGAAGAGGGGGGATCTAGAACACGTGGTCGGCTCAGGCAAAACACCTGCAGAAGAGAGAGCGGCGATATGTAAATGAAGGGCCAATTTCTTTACTTACTTTTTTGCTTTCGCCTGCTGTACCGAGTTTCTCCGAATTTGTTCTCCAAAATACAGTATTGTTGCCTACTCCACATGCTGGACGCAAACGGGGCACCGTCTCTATTCCGAAGTCGTTCTTTTTGTCACGACGGTACCTCAAGCCCCATCGCCACCCCCGCCCTTCTTTCGTCTTTTTTCTAACGCCACAGGTTTAGCCCATGACCTCGCCGTGGTACCTTTGTCCGTGCAACTCCCATTCATGTCCGCAATCCAAAAAAATGTAAACAACACAAGACATGAACCACAAAATAAAACACCGATCTCCTAACTTCACGCTAAAAAGCTCCCTCAGTGCGTTTGCCGGTGTCTCTTTAACCTTTCTTGTCGAGAAGAAAGGGGTTTCCCCGCACAATATAACCCTCTGCTTCTCAGAATGCTAAAAATAAAATGCATGTTAGACTTGCTCCGTGGTGAGCATTAGACTACAATATCATTGGACGCTTTAAGGCATTTTGTTGTGGACTCTCAGGTTTTCGTATTAATCTCGCACTTTGGCAGTCTTTGTTAAACAGCGAGGCGTGTCACTAGTCCCAGTACATTTTAATATTTGTTAGACGCGCTGACCTGCGGTTCACCCCTTCTCTCGGTCTCTCCCACTCACAAGTTCTATAGTAATGCATGCACAGTTTGCGTGCTTACATTGAATTGTGAACAGGTCGGTATTTGAAGAAAAATGACTTTGGGTGGTTGGTGGGGGTGTCATTTTTAAATAACATTTGAAATCCACAAATCACTTCAACCGCAAAGCATGTTTAATTATCTAAAAAATAATGTATCGACCCGAAAGCAAAGGAGCATATAGTTTGTATTTTAACATTTATTTAAAAACATGTACCTGGAGCATTATACTGTGATTATAATTTTCAGTTACTGTGAAAGCAATAACCGCAAATTAAGCCTTTGTTGTATTGTAAAATATCAAGGGTCGTATTATAGTTATGGAATCGTGTAAATATTAAACATTTGTGCCACAATAAAAAGCAACAGGTCTGGTAATACCAAAAGTGATCGCGAATTGCATTAAAATAATTCATCAACTAACAACATCACAATGCACGCCACTCGCCAGGCAACGACACATGCTACTGTGGAATGGAAATTAATTCGATGAACTCTGCTTGAACTCAAAAAGGGGACGAGTATTCTAATTAAATTATTTACCATTTACTGTATGTTTTTGTACAATTGGATTTCGTTTTAAAAGCTTACATTGTCTGGTGTATAGTTTGTATGAAAATAGCAAATATCAATCCATATGTTTATATTTGAATATTTGAACATTTATTTGAACGTGGAAACAACGACGTTAACGAAATTTTACGTCCTTTTACGTTACACGTCGACAATATTCCCCTTAAAATGTATATGAACTATTAACGGTTTAAAATACAAGGTTAAAAAAAAAAAAAACTTTGAACAAAAAAAGGGTTATTTTACTTGTAATATTATTATGCACTGTTATTATTAACCGGTAAAATCACCTATATAACCAATGATCAATAACAACAACGACGCGTATGGCTATAATAATTATAATGCCTGTATATGTTAATGATAAGCACTTCTATCATTTTGAATAGATTTTGTACAAAAACTAACGATGTAGCACTAATTTTCTTTACTCAATTTTCCCCTCTCTTTTCCATTGACATATAGCAATTGGTCTGGTGTACAGTCGACAACCAACAGTTGAAATTCACACCACATAAACTTTTGACCTTTCAACTTTTTGAACCTGCACATATCTTTCGCCTTGAAAACAACGGACTCACAATCCACTTCAAAATATTTAATAAAGTTCCTCACATTTTTTGTGTGCACGTCCAGGTTCTTTGGTTTTTATCAAAGAAGATTTTAAAGCAAGTTCAAACATGCATGTGAAGTTGTCATTTTATACAAACTAAAAACATTAACTTATATTAATATTTATTGCGCAAAAAGAGAATATGCAACATGAGTTTGTTTTAAAACGTCGTTAGATTCTCTATAGTCGACTTCATTGCCCTTCAGTTGTGTGAAGTTGGTCTAAAGCGGGCTCTGCTGGCGACTTTAGAGAGTTGCACTAGGCTAAATCCGTGACTCATGATCAAAAAACCGACTGAGATTCTCCCTGATTATGCACAATGAAAATATATTTTCCGTTTTGAGACAATTCACATTTGTTTTGTAATTGTTTTAAATAGCTGGTCATTACGTTTTGATAAATCATTTTTATTTTACAATACATTTTAATGATTATTTTAATGAGAAACTATTTTATTGCAGCGTCACATTAGTCATTTATTTTTAAAGTTTATATTGGAAATATGGTTGTATATTTTTTATTCATTTTAAAAGTAACACAACTGACAGAAAATGTCATGTTTAGTATGTTTTGTTAGTGTTTCCGTGCCCCTTATTCTCTTGTAGGTAGTATACATTGAAGAAAATATAAGCAAATAAAAAGATAAAAATAATCAAATAAAAATATTCCATCCCATTTTTTTATATTTTGAGAGTAAACGCAATGCGATTTTTTTATGATGGACAAGCGGTATTATTTAAGCTTGCACCCTCTTAGCCTAACTTGTCTGGTGACCTCTAGATGATCCCGTCCTCATGCATTATTGATGAGAAATGCGTTTATATTGTCTCTATCCAAGTGCGAAATTAAATATTGAGAGTTAAACGAGAACAGTATTTAGCTTGGTAACGTTGCCACCTACAAAGCCAATGCAAGGTTATACAATATTCCTTTTTGGTGCACAGGTATCAAAATGTATGCAAAATTCATCCAATAAACGAATCAACAGCCAAAGCTGTGTTTTACGCGTCTAATTATAATAATTTGTCTATCATTATTATCGTTATGTTCAAGCTGAATTATGAATCGTTCTATTCTTAAATTCAACAAAAAAATCCGAACCTTCATACGAATCAATTTTATTAATATTTTAATATTTTGCTTCTACACAGTCTCACTGACTGTTAAACCGGTCCTCAGAATTTTATCAACAGGTGGACTTTCAATAAAACATAACAACAAAATTATTTTAAAAACTGTTGCCTAGATTCTCATAAATATATATAACCCCTGAAACCGAGTCTACAAACTTGCTTTTCTAAAATGTATACGAGAAAAATATAATATTAATGAATCTGTAAAATTAATATAGAATTTTAGTTAATTTAATGATTAAAGACATTTTCACCTGTAACCCTTTCTATATCCTTAGAGAGGAAAGACACTAAATGACACATAAACGTTTTACTTGCTTGTAAGCTGATTGAGTGCATGGTAAACCCATGACATAATAATAACTGCACATTTAACCATATTGAAGTTAACCTGAATTAATTTAATAAAAATCTACATAGTCTGGATATATTTCACCAAGCCATCGAACAATTAACACAAGTTTGCGGATTTTACTCTTCTTTATGATATTTTTAATTAAATAAAGCTTAAATGATTTGAGCACACTTCGGCAAATGAAAGATGAAATGGGAAACAAACTCCCAGACATATGTTTGGAAAAAATAATACTTCGCGGCCCTTATACGGGTCAAAATATTGAACTCCAGTTGACCTTTTATCGTGTCTATTATGCACTTCACAAGACACTGAACGCCGGAACACTGGTGGTGGATATTGCCATTATTTCGTTATATAGATGCGTTCCTATGCTTGTTAGTTTTTTGTATATTTGCGTAAATATTCATGTAAAAATTAACTATTGCACCGGAAATTTATTTTCTTGTATATTTTGGCAGAGTATAGTCCAGAATATCCTTGTGTGTAGTCACACATTTCCTTTTTTAAAAATACATGGGCGGGGATGAAGCAAAGGTTTCCTTGTAATCGGTGGAAGTATATTATAATAGTAGTGTGTGTCTTAAAGCACTTTTCTTATGTCTTAAGGCACTTTTGTAAGTCGCGCTGGACAAGGGCGTTTGCTAAATACTGCACATATAAATGTAAATGTGTGTGTGTGTGTGTGTGTGTGTGTGTGAGAGAGAGAGAGAAAGAGAGAGAGAACGTTGAGTGTGTATACGCGTGCCTATTTGTGTGTGGGAGTGAATGTTTGTGCTGAAAAGAATATTGATTGTATTTACCTCGAAAGTGTACGTTGAACGCACTGTAAAAGACATTTTCCTAACTCTGCTGTCCCCGAATTACAATCCAAACTTACATAGACTACAAACAAGAATATACTATTTAAGATGCAAAACCGAAAATGAATCGGCCTGCTCTGTCCTATATAAACAATGAAATGTTTTATGCTGTTGTAATGCTCATATTGGATTTATTAAACAGCAGAAATGACTCTTTTAAATGCTTTTAAGCATCGTGTCTACAAACGTTGACTTTAGATTATAGGAAATTCGATTAGCTATGTTAAAAGATTCAAACATAACAAAATTATTTTTCTTGCATAGTCTGTGAAACAAAAAATCTTAAGACAACGAAACAATGGTACACACCAGCAATAAATGTTACACTAGAGCTTCCAAATGCGCTCTAAGTTCCAAAAACTTCTAGTAATAACGAGTTCAATGTTTGACACAACCGTTTGGTTGATTGTTCTCTGATCTGTTTCCCCTTTCTCAAATATTCTGCCAAATTAGGGTTAAATTACTTACTTGGAATTTGCACAGTCCACTATCCTCATATCCGCTTGGGTAGAACTGGCCAGAAAGCTTATGAACTGACACCGGCTAAGCCATGGCATATCTTATTTTGCTTACAACTGACCCTTCAGAATCCATTCGTAGCAGTTAAACCGTCACTTGCTTTCTAGAATGTTAAATATATAGTACATTGTCAACTCCCCAAAACCATAAAACTAACTTTATGGACCCCACGTGACTTTTGAGAGCCAGTAAGGGGTATCTTTCTGTGGCCTGTGCGATTTTTACGATCTAACTTGAAGATAAAACGCTCATCCATTTGACATGTAAATGTCATAGCCACTTTTGAAATAGTTTGGTCATGGTAAAAACTGAATCCCAGAAAGCAACTGGCCAGGCGATGGGACAGCTGGTTCACCTTTAGGACAATCTACTCGGCTATCAAAAGTCGCCTTAGACGTAGCAAAACGGTTTGACTGTGGTAAGTTTACAAACTCGCTACTTGTTTACTGAGAGGCAGGATTATTATCTAGCCAGAAAAATAAGTGTGACGTTACTCAGTCAGGTCGACGTTTTCTTCTAAAAGGAAACATTTTTGACTAACGTGTACGTCTGTTTTAAGCCGCAGTACGTTTAAGGTACTAACATAATTTAAATATACTCTAAGATTAATCGGTACGTGGTTGTTTTTCTAATAGTGAAAAATGAATAGTATTGTAAAATCATAATTAAGTCGCTATTAAATTATTAAAGACATATACACTGTTTCTTTCTCGTTGTGATGGATCTTAATAGTATGAGAACTTTATTTTTTTACTTCAAGTTGAGCTACAAACAAATACAAAATCTAATAGGCAAAATGCGTACGGGCAGTTAGACTTGGCTTTTTCCCCCACACACATTTGCCACTCACTCTGCCTACTACAAATAGCCAAATGGTCACAATAAAATTGTTCAATATGTACATCATTTTAGGAACATGAACATGATCCAGGAATATACAATCAGGTACATAATTTGAATATAACTATACACATGTGGGACGGATACATGACTCTACTATTTACAAATTTAATTTTTCCCAAAAAAATAATAAAAAATTTGAGCACATGACAAATGTCTAACGAGTTTATATGGACAATGACTTCAAACATATATGACCATGGATCACAGAAGCCTTACTTCTGTTGAAATGAATGCAGCCACTACTAGAGCTAACTAGAGCATCACTTCAAACTTGAGAAGAAGCATTGCTGTAAACTCAAAGGTATACAAGGTATAGGTAGTAAATAAGTTATAACATTTAGTTAACATGCTAACTCTCAAAGCATTATACATAGCACTTGACAAACAATATTCATAACAAGGACGACGAGCGGCATTTTTTGTTCATTTTCTCTCTGGAAATAATAATCAAATTATTAAATGGACAGAATGTGAACACTCACTTGTTTGAATTTCTGCAGTACCACAGTAAAACTTTTAATTTAATTAAATACCCTAAAACATGCCGAAGGATGCCGCTTTTACAGTACTCATTAATAGTCTATTGAATTTTTTTTCCTCATCTATTCTCCCCTCGCGATTTCATTTCAGCATAAGCTGCTTTATGGCTGGAAAGCGCTACCTGCTGTGGCCAGACTCATGCTCTTCAACTTATTGTCCTTTTTCCATTTCATCCGCCGGTTTTGGAACCAGATCTTAATCTGACGTTCAGAGAGGCATAGAGCGTGGGCTATCTCTATCCTTCTCCTCCGGGTGAGATACCTATTAAAATGGAACTCTTTTTCCAGCTCTAGCGTCTGATAACGTGTATAGGCAGTTCGGGCCCTTTTTCCATCAGGTCCAGTCATATCTGCATGGCAAGATTGGAAAGAAAAACATTAGCGATGATGGCGCAATACAACATTAGAACAGTAGATCGCGAAAATGTTTTGCAATTTGGAAGTTTGCATGCAAATATTCCTGACGGACACATGATTTATGACAGAATGAGTGAGTACAGAACAATCAACAAATGGTACAGAGAACATATGTGGGTAAACAACCATTTCTTTTAGATTTACAAATTTCTGCGTTCTGTGAAAAAGGGTATATAATATTTTGCCATGTGCAGACGTTTATATTTTCGGTTTCTACACGGTGACCATGTTTCCCGAAACTTTTGCAACTTTTGTGGCTGGTTTTCTTCACTAATATTATTACGTTTCCTTGCGCCATAAAACAGAACTTTTCGAAGAACAACAACTTCTAAACATTTATGGCATGCTGTCCTCTCTTCAACCTCTCTTTTTCCCCGCTACAGCTTGCGAGACTCAACACTTGAAAGATTTATGACACAAATAAGTAAAGGCTAATTCCTCCCCCCGTTAAAAAGTACACACTAACATTACTATCATTCGCAAAAAATACGAGGCGTAAATATAATATGAGAGTACCATGGCTAATGTGTAGTTTCCTCATCCAAGGGAATATTTGTGGCGCTTGACCATCGGTAGTCGCCGAGCTAGTGGAGGTTGCCGTGGTCTCTTGTTTTTGCAGCGTCCGCGGAGCTTGGTTAGCCGCTCTGTGGGAGCCTTCTTCCGTTTCAGATGAAGCACTCGCTTCGTCGATTTCTGTAAAATGTGTACTGGTGGTGAGGTTACTACTTGCAGCGGAAGGACTTTGGTCAGAGGGAGGTGAAGAGCCTTTGGGTCCTAGGCTTTCGCTGTTAGAGCAGGGCAGCGGCTCTGTGGATGCGAGCGAGCAGCTTGACGGCTGCCGGAATCGGGTCTCCGGGGCTGGAGATTGGAAGCCGCGGGAACTGTCCCCAACCGTACCAAAGTGGCCAGTGCTGGCTGAACGGTTGACGCTTAGGTCCATCCCATTGTAGTTGTAGCCGTAGGAGCCGGAATGCATGGTGCCGGAGTCCCTGTACGAGGCGTTCATAGCGTTGCTGCTAGTTCCATAATTTAGTAACTGATAGTCAGGGCCATTTGGGTAGCGCCCTGAGAACGAGTTTACAAAGTAAGAGCTCATTTAGGTTGTTTTAGCGAGCTTGATTTGTAGATCTTGGTCGTTATAACGCTGTGCTTCACGATTTATGATGTATTAATGAATTATAGCAATGCACTGTACTTCGTTTTTGCTATGTATGCGGCCAAATATGGGGGTGGGGGTGCGTTTGGGAATCACGTGCTTTTGTTGACCAGTCGTAAATTCTCACTGATGACTTCAAGAGGTAATTCATGCTCTATGGTTACAAATGATGACGAGACGGGGAGTTGAAGCCTCGAGCATTCGTGTGCCTCCCATCGCAAAAATATTCAGCATATGTGCAGACAGCGTCACCTACTGGAGATGTAATTTATAGCATAGAGTACACTTTTCTGAGCTTTATTCTTATTGTTCAGAGATAACAAAATCTTACTAACATCAATTTTAATATGAATCTTTAATGACAAACAAACCTACATTTGCATTAAAAAGTGTATGCATATGTGATAAAAACAACAACAACAATAAAAAATTTACTACTAGCAATGTAAAATAATAATTATAGCTAAAAACTATAATAATAATAATAATAATAACGACCAATAGTATTATTATCCGTTATTATTATTATTATTATTGTTATTATTATTATTATTATTATTATTATTATTATTATTATTATTATTATTATTATTATTATTATTATTATTGTTGTTGTTGTTATTGTTATTATTATTGTTTAAATACATTTCTTTTTCTTATTTTAGTTGCGTAACCAAGAAAAGTTTTCAGTAAGACCTAATGAAGGTTATGATATATGACCCTAGCTTATATATCGTTTGTTGACACAAAGAAACAAGATATTTTATTTATGTGCATTATGATGTGCAACCTGCTACTGTGCCTTACGATTTTGCTTACAATCAATCCGGAATGCTATGGTTCAAATATTTAGGGTCATATTAAACAAACATTTAACCCTTGTAATAATTTATTAATATTCAAAAGAATCTAGGTCTACCACGAGTTTACGTTATAATAAAACAAACTGTTTTGTCTAGCAAATATGATTCTGTTTAAAAAAGTCTATATTGTTAATATTATCGTTCGCGCCTTCTCAGTCTGGACATAATGCGTTATTGGAAATGAAATATGTAGTAATATTACTATTTGAAACATACTGGCTACAGAGAGGGTCTGTTTCATAAATAGCTGATGCTCTCGTCGTGGATGCATGGTCCCCACAGCCATCAGGTGAAAATCACTGAAGACTGTCCTTTCACTTTCTGGTGCGCGTCTCAGTATAGAAAAGGAAATTGGAATAATGCTTGATGGGATATTTACATGCCTGGTGTAGATTTTTTTTACTGTATAGCGTCCATTTTTTACCATCTGCTCTTTTCTAGACCAATGGTAGCAGAAAAGTGGGAAATTTGTTAAATATGTTTGACAGACGGCTTACCAGACCTACCATTGTATTAAAAAACAGTCACCAAACAAGGCATGGCACGTAGAATTTTTACTTGCTTTATTTAATTGTTTTTCCTGATAAATAACAATGGGATTCTACATATAAAATCAATTATGAATAACATGAATGCGCCTTGTTGGTTTAGAAACAACCTTCAGACCTATATTTTCATATATTCAGTAAACTCACACCCTAAAATGCATTATTGTGTATGACATTTTATTGTAATTCTTACAGCTTAAATAGGAGTATGAATATAACATTTAAAATATGTTAAACATATCCGTTTTACATGTATGAACAAAAGATAAACCGTAATTGCACATTAAAAAAAAAGACATTAATTAAAGACATCATGAACAGTTAAACAAAATTTCACTTATAAAGTTATGTGTGGAATGCTACAACGAATTTACTAATATAACTTCACCGAAGCAAATGTGTGTACATTGAGAGATTTTTCTTCTGATGAGTTATTAAGGTGTCTGCTGCAAATAGTGTCATTCTGTCCTCTTCTCGTCTTTTTCCGCGTCAGTGGTTTGTGATGAGTTGATTAATTTGTTTTCCTTTTTCCACTTCATCCGTCGGTTTTGGAACCAAATCTTGATCTGGCGTTCCGTCAAGCATAAAGCGTGCGCGATCTCAATACGGCGCCTGCGGGTAAGATACCTGTTAAAATGGAACTCTTTCTCCAATTCTAGCGTCTGGTAACGGGTGTACGTCTGACGACCCCTTCGACCAGGGTTACTGAAGGTCCCTGTCCAAGAAATGGAAAAAAAAGAATGAGGGTTTTGGATAGAGGTGCGGGTTAGTTGCACTTTAACGTCAAAATACTGTAAATTATAATAGATATCATGATTATTATAATGTTACATTTGTAGTAGGAGCACCGTTTTTGGACAGCACCATGACATGCAGATATTTATGCCTCCAGAAATATGAAGAGACATTCATATAATTTCTGTCAATAAAATCCTAATCTTACTCTTAATCCTAATGTTATTGCATATATATAGCTATATAACTAACTAAAGGTGATTACGTTTATTACAGTAATAATATGAATTAGCATTGATTAATATCTGTATTTTACAATAGAGCAGAAAATAACTGGTTAAACGCAAGTACAATGTCAGTCAGTTTATGCCAATTACTGATGCACTACCTTTCGATATAAGGCAAATCAATAAATCAATAAAATACATTTTAGCCTACTGACGAGATTGAATTACAGTTACAGATAACAAACCAGGGGAAAAGCTTTCTTTAAACTGTTAGTGTTCTGTATCCTCTACGCCTACTGTAGAGAGGAAAATCTGCGTGCTAGCTTGAGAAGCTTGTATTTATGCTGTATGTGCTTCCGCATTTAGGCAACTGGACAAGTAGTGAATGTTATTTCTGTGCTATAAGTCAGTAGTGATATACGAAACAAAACCTTAACTGTATGTGACGACTTGTACGTACCAGTGCACGAGTTCATTCTCTGCATCCATGGGTACACTGGCAGCGCCGACTTGTGTTCGTCTGCCTCGGTGTAGATGCCTTTCCCAGGCGAAACTCTGCAATCTGTTTTCCGGTGCTCCTGACTGTGGACAAGAGAGTGTTCTTCTATGCTAGAGAGGGAACATGCGCTGTCTTTTTCTCTGCTGAAGCTTGCTGCCGCGTATTCACAGGAACCGATTGTGGTCGCCCTGCCGTAGGCACCGTTCGTCTGCTGATAAAATGAAGAGTGGTATGCCTTGTCCTGGACACTGCTAGCTCCATAAGCAGCACCGGGATAGTGTCGTAAAGGGTCTGTATATCCGGAGGGGTATAAGGGTATCTGTCCCAAGAATGACTCCTGTCCACCGGGCAGAGTCACCGGGAAAGTGGAGTTTACAAAATAGGAACTCATTGGGAGGGCACGGTTCCTTTCCTTGGTTTATGATTTGTTGTGTTTTATAGTCCAAGAGGTTTAGCTATTAGTAGTTTATCGGAGATTGTGCTTTAGGTGAAGGGGGGTGCTGGGTGGCTATGTGCCAGTGCGGGACAGAGGAATACCATACCATCTGACCAGCCACTGACCAATCGCAATCGACTTTGCCTGAAAATTAGCACCCATTTTTTGGAGGGGGGGCGTATTTTTTCATCGTTTTCCTGTCCCTTGTTAGAAATGTCATGGTTATATGGTAAGCTAAGATAAGTTGAATATTGACACATTCAACACCTCTATTTAACCCGAGATGTTTACGCTGACCTATTCTCAGGAGAAAAATATGATGCCAACTATTAAATGCGAACAGTGGATTTGCAGTAAATGGCATTCTGTTCTAAATCCAGTTAATGGTCGACATAAATGTTGTATTTGCATTTCTGAGATGGATTTAGTCTCGGATATTTTGACAATTTATATATATTACTTCAGTATGATTAAAAAATAATAAAACAAATAACAAATGTTATGTCATAATAAATTATATTAATTCATTATATATTCATTATATTTTCGCAGGCATATTTATTTGGTGATTGTAGATTATATTTATTTAAGACCTGTATATTTCAGTCCTTCTTATGCAAATTTTGCACGATGCGAAACTGGATTGTAGTTACATTCATTCTTTTTAGGTATTCTAATATTATTCCCCATGTTTTTTCTTCTGATTGTTGACATTTTATGTGTTATAAATCTGGCGCATCTGTTTTTAACCACAATTCTTATACAATTATTGGTATTTGAAGTAAAACATATGGCTTGCAAAGTCCAGAAAAAAATTATGTAGTATTTCTATTATGCCTGTTATTCACCACACAGCTTTTCAAGTCGAGCGTGCGTGTGTTTGTCATTAACCAAGAGTACAGTTATAATGGCCGGAGTCATGTCGTTATACAACCACTAAACCATTTGGGACCCAAAAAGTGGATATTTTTAAAAGTGGCTGGGGGTTGTGTGTGCCTTTTACTTTCGTTTCAATTTCCTTTTAGCATGGCGAGGATGCTGAGCTTCCTTTTGCAGTGCTTGGTTTTCGGTGAGCGGAAAGCATCTATTGTGTATCCACTTGCATGAAAATTTAAGAGGAAACAGTGTCTGTACAAAATCTATTTATTATAGATGTGGGTATAGATGCAAGTGGTGATTATTCTTAACCAGTAAGGTAGTAATTTGTATTATATTCAAAATTCTAATTAAAAAATAATTGTCATGTTTTATGTTTTTCCAACAGTTATATACGGACTGGGGAGTAAAAGAATCCGACACCGACCCATCATACCAGAACATATTGCATAGCTGCACTCATGGAAGATCTCCGCGAAAGAAGGATCTCAATTCTTATGTATGGCTTTGTCAAATATGATGTAACCTCATCTAAAGTTATCTGTGTTTGTGTTGGCATTTAGTATATCGTGAGTATGCCTGTGCCGTATTTTATGAGATCCTCCATAGTAAGATTATTTTATTCTACATAGCTAGTCACCTGTTTAGTTGTTTCCCAAAATCATTTGCAAATATTTAATAGAATACACTTTAAAATGTTTTACTACAGATCCGTTTTATGCATATTTTTAAATATAATAAACTTATACATTTGTTACGAATGTGCAGCTTCATGTGTATGTTATGTTAGGATTATAAGGATTTTTAATGAGTATTTGGCGTTTAAAAAATAGATAACGAAACGGGTTTAAATATCGTACTCTTTTCACAGATGCTAACCGAAATCAGCTGAAATTGACAAAATATTGTCTTTAAAATGTAATAGTAAATGTCTAGAATATGTATGCGCAGTCTGCTTTCTATATATATATATTCTAAAATACTTTGCTTTTTAATAATTACATTCATATTTGTTTTGTTCACATTCAAAGTTATTATTTTAGGAAGATGTTGTTATTATATAATAATAATAATAATACATGTATTATATACAAGGTTGAAGTGTGACTGAATGTGTGTTTTATTAAAAATGTTAAAGAATATAAAAAAGGCACAAAATGGTTTGATATTAAAAAAACTGAATAAATGTAAACACTTCTCAGAATACCTGTTTCGGTATTTATGTAGCCCCACAAGAGTCATTCCGTGTCTTCATCACATACGTCATATAAAACCTTATTTGCTATGATATAATACATTTAAACGTTTAAATGTGATTTAACTATAGGCTACTTACAATGTATCTGCGAGTGATCTAGTATAAGAGCTTGTCTCTAATTATAGCCATTTTGTGGAAACATTATTTGAAGAATCCCTGAATTTACGATCTGACTATTGTGTTTGCATTAAACGGTGTCATGTGTTTGCATTTATATTTTACTCAATAAAAATCTACAAGAAACCAAACGAAGCAAATGTTATACTATCTCTATTTGGTATTCATAGACAAAGTCTGAATTCGTAAACGTTTGGTAACCTCTCTCAATTAAAAGATTTACAGATCTAGGACACTACTTTTTTAGCTGAAGAATTCTTCTCGCTCCATTCTCTGCTGGTTTAGTACAGTTCAGTACTTGCGCCTGCTAAAACTGCGAGGAGAAAATAACCAGAAACGATATCCCCGTGTGTATGTGAGCGAGAGAAAGAGAGCGAGGGACAGAGGGAGAGAGGGAGAGAAAGAGAGAGATAGTGAGAGAGAGAGAATAAGTAGATCAGACTAAAAGAGTGCAATAAGTAAGAGTAATCTTAGACTTGCAGAAGAGTTTGAGGAGGCAGGATAGTGGATAGGATATGTTGGAATATACAACCCTCAGGCTTGTCCTTTCTGAGCAAGAGGCGAATTCAGACACTTCAAAGTGCGACAACAACGGCCTCGAGAATTTACAGCCTTACCACATTCTTTACCGTTCCACTGCCAGTGAGAAACATTCCAGCTTTTGCAAACTACAGATGTGCTTGATTTATTGCTTTTGTATATTGCTTATATTTATTTATTCACTTAGACAAGCTATGCATATACATTTAAAACACGAACACATAAAAGGATCGTAAGAAATTTTAGCTAAATTTTTTTACTATACAAATTAGCATGAAATAAAAATAATATACAAAAAATTAAGCCAGACTATAAGAAATACGACCAGTTACAATCAGAAATAAATGAATTCACAGTAATACTGCAGATTGTCAAATCTATCTCGCTCTCTCTCTCTTTCACACACACAGAGACACACACTGTCTCTATTATTGGCTATTATTGGCCTGACTGTTTCAATAATAATGTTACCAAAGCATACAAACAATACGATGAACAAATAGTATCAAGTCGTTTCATTTATAGGAATAATAACAGTAAAATAACTGTACTAACTCTCTTTGTCTCTCACTCTCTTTCTCACTCACGATCGCACACACACACACTCTCTCTCTCTCTCTCTCTATCTCAGTTTCATACACAATTCGACTCTGCAACGTGATCACCGTGACATGCGCACACACATTGCCATTGCGCAAAATTTAACGCTAGATGGCACCAAATAGCCAGAAAAGAAGTTCAGAAGCCCGCAGTCAGTGAATAAATCCTTGCTGTAATTTCGCCAAAATACAAACAGAGACACAATCCACCGGCCATTTATATTGCTTAGTTCAAACTACAGAGAATAATTAAACAGAGTTACGCTAGTCATACAGAAACAAAATAGTGCAATTTCTATAGACTGGGTAAAGCCTTATTGATTTATCATTTATAGATTAAAAATGCAAAGAGTATGTCGGTAAGTGAGTGTAAATTCAATCATTGATAATGCACTGCATTACAATATGTAATTTACGATAAGGAATGCCCATCGAGAAGGAAACAAAGGGCACAGGAGATGAACGCGAGACAAAGAAATATCCGTATTTTTGTAACGTTTAAACGTACAATAGAAGAAAGAAGACAGAGTTGTTTAGTTATTCGGCATGTTACCTGTTGTTATATCTTTAAGGGTTTATTAATGCTCAGCCTAAACCTTCAACAAATGCAACAAATTGCATAGCTCAAGTAAGGAAATTCCACGTAATATGCGATGGAAAAAATACGATCTGATTGGCAGCCAAACCGGTCAATTAAACACATATCCCAGCATCACTGACCACAAATTCAATCACTACATTTACAGGTTACCGTCGAGCATGTCTGATATTTATATATAAATCTATAAATAGAATTCTTAAATGTCTCTAAAACAAGGCTGAAATATGTTATAAAACATATATCTGAAATAAAAACGTATACAATACACATACAATTATACTTAGCGGTAAGTATAACAGGTACTGAATACGGTTCTTGTAAACAAACAAATCATCAGTAAATTCTAAATGCTCTATTAGCTCCAAAAAGTATCATGTGTAAAAGCAGACCTTACCTTTGCTGATAAGGTGTTAGACTGCTCTAGAACATCAGGGAGAATCCTTCCGCGTTGGTCGCGCTGGAAACCCTTGTTGCCCTGCCCAGATCCACCATTAGAGCGAAAATGACAGTTACGCCATTGCTTCAATCCATTTATTATATTAGCCAACAGCATTCGGGTCCACGTATGAAAAAATGCATGATAATCGGCTACGCGTCCAGATCTCAGTCAGAACCTTTCTCGCATACGAAATCCAAATCTTAGTCGGCCAAATTAGCATAGCGAGAGCAAAAAGAGTCTCGTCCCCCGTTCTATTACACGGAGACAGGACGTCTAGAAAAACTATAAGTATATTTACGAATTTTGTCGAAGTATAGATATAAGGAGGACAGTTAAAGCACATGGATAAGCTTCATAAGGCGCAGCGGCCAAAAGAATGCTGCAATATAACCACTTGGGAAATCATAAAAAGTTCACGTTCACGGCTACCCATCCACATGACCATCCTTGGCCAATCCCAGCATCCAGGCACTCATAAAGTTCTATCACAAAGTTGTAAATTTTCATAAAACAACAAGGAATTTATTGCATTTCTCCTCAGTGCCTCAGATGTCGACGCCATCTTTTTCCTTAACAAAAGGAAAATCTAGCAGGAATATAATGTTTATTTCGCCACCAATTATTATATAGACTTATTAAAATGAGATTATTTTACATAAAATTGAAGAACAGTAAATTATTCTTGTAATTATTAGAAAAAAGTATTGAATATGTAGTGGCAACCATCCTCACTTTTTTAAATAACTATTTTTTGTAATAAGCAAGGGGTGCTTTTCCCCGAAGCATATTTGCTAAAAACGTTAGTCAACTTACACAGTCTAAACGATCAAACACAAGCTTAAAACAGTTAGAAAAAATATTTAATCAAGCTTTATGTCTATTTAAGGTCGCGAGAACCTAAAACTTCTTCCCATGAAAAATAAAAAATAATAATGTTATGTGTTTGGTAATTTGCGTAACTACGTGGATTACAGAATACAGCTATTTTAATATACGGCAATAAAATTAATACAGCATTATTTACAAATCTATGATGGCTTTAAATGTAATAATTTGTATTTTTATTATAACCAACTATTCAGATTAAGCATTTAGAAACATATGCTGTACGACAATTTAATGCGGTCCTTTGTCTTTATTTACTGTACTTAATAATACGCTATAAAATTGATTTTATCACAAGCAAAATTGTGCAAGAAAAAGGCAAAATGGTGGAAACTTACTGACAACAGAACTATTGACCTTTCCGTTTCCTTGTTTACTACTTTTCTTTTATGGCGTTTTCCGGCCTGTTTATTGATGCCCTAAACACATTAGTTTACAACCCCGAATTCAACTGCGCTCTTTTGGTCTCTCAATGTAAGAAACCAATCATGCCCTGGACTGACAAAATGGAAACCTAAAAATGTAAAAGCAAATGGTAAGAATGCTAAACTAAAATGCATTTTCTATTTACCAACTTTACTGTAATACAAAATAAAGGTTTTTTTTTTATTTGTTGTAATAGTTCACAGCAGACATAATACGACGTAAAATAAACGTGTAGCAATAATAATAATAATAATAATAATATGAAGAAGAGGAACAAGAAGAAAAAAGAGGAAAAATAACAATAAACAGAACAATAATAAAAGAATATAATTATAATTATAATTCAAAACAAAGAGATCAGTGGATGTTTTGTAGACTTTTAACACTTTTATTGACATATTTCATGTTAAAATAAACCAATGATTTTTCAGTTTTTAAAGAAATGTCTACTAAAAAGACTGTATATAAGACACCCTTTGATAAGTAAATCAAATAAAGCAATAGCACAAATTTTTAGTTTTTGTGTAACAACAGGAAACATGTAATCACGTGTAAGCACACATACCGAACTAACATAATACAGCAAGATAAATAAAAATGATTTTTTTTAGATTATAAGAGATGCGGCGGATAAAATCCTTCCTTTTCTTCTTTGCTTATTATCCAATTCTTTCTTTCCCTACTTATGTCGTGCAACGGGAGACCTGCGGACCGTATGTTTTGCTTTCTCCACTTCATACATTTTCGTCATTTTGTAAGCCAAGAAGCGTATGATATCCCCACACCGGCTCAGGTAGGGCAGGAAATAAAACCTTCTCCAACTCCAGAGTATGGCGGCATATAGAATATCTTTCTGCACCTGTAGGGAACGAGAATCTCTCTCACACACACCCACACACAGATATACGCGCGCATGCATATATATATATATATATATATATATATATATATATATATGACAAATAAATTTCTGTCATATACACACAATATAGTGAGTATATATATATATATATATACACACTATATTGTGTGTATATGACATACATTTATTTGATTGATAGTCATATAGAATCTTAAGGCTTATGTATTATGCTAGAATCAGTAATATAGAACATGATTCTAGATCTCTACGATATGAGCCAGACGGCTTTCTTGCGTTTCCGTTTTGGGCAAATGGAGTCTGTTTCACATTTGTGTGCTTTTGAACTTTTTATTGCTCTTCCTAGTCAGTGTGGTATTTATTTGCGTTTCTGGCGAGTCGCTTGTGCGATATAATCCAAGTATGCCAAGTGATATTCGGGAGAGAAAAACCAAAATGGGGCGGACAAGCTATACAAATAAGTGATAATGTTTACAATAGACATTTTTATCATTACTTTTATTGTGTTTTAAGTGCGCTGGACTTCTTAATACGCGTCTATTGCACCCCAGACTATTGCAGAACTAATCTAGTCTGTATATGTGTGCGTACGTGTGTGCGTGTGTGTATGTAATATAGTGTTAGATAGAACTAAAAGACCATATCCGCATAATCATAGTCGTCAAATTCAATGGTTAAATTGGTTAAATATACAATATAATTATTTAGGTAGTGTGCTTGCAATCGAGTCACATTCTCTACAAAATTATAAGTATATATTGAGTAGACTAGAGATCCTCAGTATATAGCTGTCACTAATTTCTTATTTTTATTAATACCTTAGATATTGTTCCATGCGAGAAAAATCAGACAATGATCCCCTTGTTGCATATTTATTGAATATAATAAATATAATATTTATTCTTGTATAGATATATGCTGTCTGATTGGGCATAACAAATTTATCTTGAATAACCTTAAAATATATTAGTAAAAAAGATATCTAACCTGCAATACAGTTATACTGTTACACGAGACAGTTTTTGGGGAAAAAAGTCACAAATGAAATTTCTCAGTTTAGTGACCTGTCAGCAATAGATATTAAAATTATTGTTGAATTTTAATTATACCTAGTAAAATAGTCATATAATCATTTAAACAACATGTTTTGAATGCTTAAGAAAACGCTTTTAGTTGCGTCATTTAGTTTCATTTATAAATATTTTGGACCTCTTTTGTTGACAATATCCAAATTATTAAAATGATTATTAAAAGTATTACATATGTTATTCCTCAGCACTATCAAACTTAAGTTTGACTCTTATAACTCTTATGACACGCTGAAAAATTGTTCTTGGTTTAATCCAAGAAAAGGCAAAAACACGTAGCATAACACTTCTAAATTTGTAAAATTCTGAATATTAAAAATAAAAGCGAATCAGGTGTCAAAAAAGGCATTGCCTTATATCTAATATACACTGTAGAAATAATAAAAGTGATGTCTTTTCTACATTGCTAGATTTTATTCTAGGTAACCTACATAAGCGATTCTATTAAAAACTCTGATCAACTAACGAATACAGTAATTTTAATCACCTTCACAATGTAAAAAAGGACAAAATCATTCAAAAAGAGTATTCTATTTTTGGCCGAGTATACCACTTTATAGCTTCGTTTGCGAATTGTAAAGAAATGATTAAAAATTATTAAAAATTAAAGCTAAAATTCCGAATATACAGTATAAATCTTTCCACAAAGCCACCTACTTGTATAATTCGTAAATACTTTTAAAAGCCTTCAACACAAAATACTTTGCCAATAATGGTTTTGAATTTTTAACAACAATAGCATTTGAAACTACTGAGGTCGCATGTCAATAACGATATTAAATGTGTCAAAAAGTTCAAAATGTTTTCTTGTTCAGCTTCGCTTCTTTTGTAAACAAATTGGCTTTGTCATTTAAAATCAGAGTTGCTCACAGACCTGTCCTTCTCATCCACGAAAAATGTCTGTGACTATCCTTGTGTTGCTAAAAGTATAGACGACACACATAACTGCCAGCTTCAGAAAAGCAGTGTGTTTGTCCGGACTCTCGACCACCAGGTTACACTGAGTACCTACCCTGGCTATGTGTAGAAAGGCTATCATTGTCTAAGCCCGTTAGAGAGGATGGAGTCGAGGGCGTGAGAGTGAAAAACGAATTACTCGTGTTATAGGAGCTGGTACACAGTAAACTGAACGCCCCGGCGTCATACAACAAGAAATGTTGCATTTAGAAATGCAAAACGTATATAATGGAACTTAGAGAAAGGACTTACTATAATAAAAGTAACTAATAATTTCGTTTAAATGCTATCTTCAACGGAAATGAATATTATTTTTAAACTCACTGTCTAGAAAAGATTTACTCCAAATCACTCTAAATTACCACGTGACAATCAGCACGTGACAGTGAGCCGTCCAATTGGCGAGTTTCTTCTCATTGTGACTGGGCCGGGAAAAAAGATGGGCAAAATGTATTACGTATATTAGAAAATAGTAAAAAATACAACAGATTTACTTGTGAATCGGTCGGAAAATGTCTAATTAAGCGTTCTGGCTATCCATGTATTGTAAAGTCTTGTGTGTCTTAAAGCCAAAAATTCAGTTTAAATATCCTCTAGCAATTCGAAATTGACTGTAGATTCTGTGTATATATGTTAAATATTACTGTTGTACTATACTGTACGGCAGCACATATTCATATAGCCGGTTATTTCACTTCAACCATTTTCTTGGAACCCTTTTTAAGATAACTTTAAGTAGGGTGATCTAACAATGTACCAATCCATCCATTTATCTATCTATCTATCTATCTATCTATCTATCTATCTATATATCTATCTATCTATCTGTCTGTCTGTCTGTCTATCTATCTATCTATCTATCTATCTATCTATCTATCTATCTATCAAAGCCAAGTAAACGCTATTACAATGCTTAATTCAAGATCTGCACTGTTTATATGTACTTGGGACTACATCTGTATAGGTATTGTTGTCTAATATCTAATGGCCAGTTTGTTAAACCGTAAATATTTTGGTGAATATTGTCTTCACACATTAAAAGCAAGCAAAGCAAATAACACAGGTCACTCTTAAAGCATATACACTTTATTGTGCCCACTTTATTTGTCTTTTTCAAGATTTAGTCCATAAAACAAAGTGAAGAACAATGAAAGCATATTGCCAAGATTCCATAAACAAATGCACAAATACAGTACAAAAATCTGCCTTACAGTAAACAATGGTTCACATTACATCATTTTTATTTCCTTTTCATTCATTTCTTCCACTGTGCGCATGCTTAACCCAAAAAGGAATATAACATTTTTTTCGGTTTAAAAGAAATTTAGCAACTGTAAAATGATGTGCTACGGCATAAATAGGCAGTTTCATGTTGTTGGATGTCTTCAGTCCATACGTCATCATAACATATAAGTGAAAAGAGTTAAAAGT
Organism: Aspidoras spilotus; assembly: GCA_028565295.1. Lineage (NCBI taxonomy): Eukaryota > Metazoa > Chordata > Actinopteri > Siluriformes > Callichthyidae > Aspidoras > Aspidoras spilotus. The sequence continues at coordinate 11,736,461 of JAOUQV010000020.1, read as the reverse complement.
GCACCATTTAACTTAAGAACTATACAGCTGCCGAGATAATGTTAATGTCAAAAATCTAACAATAGAAATCAAGTTTTCACAATATTTATTCCACGAAGTATGGAGGCTAATATACAGACTATAATACGCCTACTCTCTTGACATTAATAAAAGGAAAATGATTGATGTCATTTTGATAAACTTATATCACGCAGATTTAGAGTTCTTTTTCTCCATCCCCGTTCAAATATTTGCACATATTTATTCGACACCTAGTATCGAAACCTTCCAAGCTGTGGTTTGTCTTTTCCCGCTCGATGTTCCTTAAGTCTTTTAATTCTATTGTTTGTTTGTATATATTCAGACACGCACTTCCGTTGTCTGCTCTCAAACGGTCCTATATTTGTTTCGCATTGTCGCAGTCTTCTTTAGCGGACTGAGCTCCAGCCGCCTGCTCCTTCTCCCGTTTCTCCTTTTCAATTGCCTCCTGTTCCGATTTACTACTAGGAAACTTGTCCTTGTTATTTTCCTTTTTCCATTTCATACGTCTGTTTTGAAACCAGATCTTGACCTGCCGTTCAGTCAGTCCTAAAGCATGTGACACCTCAATGCGCCGTTTTCGTGTCAGGTAGGGATTGAAGAGGAACTCCTTTTCCAGCTCGAGAGTCTGGTAACGACTGTAGGTCTGGCGGCCTCGTCTGCGTCCGGCAGCTACTGGGAAAACAAGGTCAAGCGCGTTAGAAATCGTTCAGATTTGTTAGAATTTTGTAGCGTGCAATACAAGGTTTTAAAACTAATGGTAACGGTCGCTTTCTGCATTCACATTACCTCTAGTCTTCTATGACAATAACCAAATAACTTTATTAGCTCACTATTATTACTGATTACCACTTTATTTAATAGCTATTGAATTAAGCCATATATTAGGTAATAATATTTGCTATTGCTCATATTAAGTCTTATCTCACGTGCAACAACATAAAATGCAAAAGTTGTGTGAAACAACCTCCCTGTATCAAAATAGGGCCTGTTATAACTGGAAGTCGTAAAAAGCTGCAGTAAAACTTTAACTAAGGTGAGAAGTAAAAGATGAGCTGTGGACCAGAGTCAGAGACAGAAGGAAAAGAATGGCTGATGGTCGCTCTCTATTGCTCTAATTCTTCCCTTTACTCCTCATAGTCATATAACCGCAAAGGGCTTCACAAGTTTTCGAAACCATAAAACAATAAAACCCTTAGTGGTCCCTCTCTCCCGCACACACCGGAAATGTGGCGCTCACATTGTAAGTTTATTCCCACTGGCTGTGTGGTGTGTCTGGAGAGACTTACCTTGTGGTCGCATCCAGGGGAACAGCTGCGTTGGGGAAGGACTCTGTTCCGTGTTGTCCGTCTCATCACCAATTCCTCCCCCGGCAAGTTTACAATCGTTATACTGGACCAGGTCGGCGTCCTGGGCACTGAAGAGTGTTTGCCTTTGAAGAGCATCGTAGCCATAGAAGTTGGCAGGTTCGCCATGGCAGGTTACGGCACACGGACTTTGCTGGTAAGGAGCAGCCGAGAGTGTGGACGCGCCATGGTGGTAAAACTCCTGAATCTGTGGGGCATGCTGAAAAGTTGCTCCTGTGCTAGGACCGTACACGACTGTGGGTCTAGTCCCCAGGTCTTGCGCAAAACCGCACTCGTAATAATTAGGGCGTAATGTGTCAGCACTTTTGTATTTGGAGAAGAGTGAGTTGACAAAGTATGAGCTCATTTTGTTGCAATTGATGTTGCTTTTGATGAGAGGGTTGTGTTACAGTGAATTTTAATAGTATAAACCTGTGACGCGGCACACTGTTATTCAAAAGAAAAAATAAATAAAGACCACAACATGCATCCGACAACGGGAGAAGTTTGTATACCTTTTTAAACAGCCTGAATAAAGCCACGGATATTCAGATTCCAAGAATTTGCAACGCTTTGGAGATCCAGCATTACAGTTCGATTGAAGGAAGCCAGTTCCCAAACAGATTCCTGTTATTTACTCCTGTGTAAATTATTTGTTTCATATTTTACTGCGTCCTTTTACGATAATTTGCATCTGTTATTGAAGCCTCATTGTATTCGGGTTTCTTTCGTCCCCACACGACCACCGCTTCGCGCGCTTCTGGTACGGAGGGAGGCAGAATGAAAATGAGAGTATAGGAGAAAGGGAGAGGGTACTGTGGGGAGAGAGGGAGAAAAGTGAAGGGGGGTGTGAGGCAGAGGAGGGGAGAATATGCCCATTAATATATTCAAGCGGGTAAGTTAATGAGAAATCTACTGTTTTGCATCAGATATAATGCATATCTCTTACTCACCCTGTGTGCCCATGTTGACTTTTAAAAAGTCTGCTTGTAAGGTGTTTTATGCGTGTTGATCACAGATAACCCAATACGCTAATATCACTAATAATAAAAAAACTACCGATTTTAACACTTTTCCCCCTTTTCAAAACATCTCGATGTTTTCAGAAAGGTGTTTAAAACTATTGCATTGTTAATAGTTTTTTTTGTTTACATTTTAACAGCCCACCAGACATCCTGCTTGCTTTACTACTGTCAAATCAAAGATAATATTTTAGAAAATTGTATTTTATTAACCGAATGTATAAATGTGTTAAAACCGCGTAGTACACATCAACAATATTATGCATGTAAATGGCTGAACAAACTATACAAGGCCGTAAACGACTTGTTTTATTGTTTACATCATGCTTTAAAAAACTGTTTTATGAGGTTGTAAGGTTGTAAAGTTTTCACGTGTTTCAGTTTCAATTGAGTAGATACGTTAAGACATGTATTGCATTGCATTTATAAAGCTAACACAGGTCTACATTTATAAAATTAGACGTATTTTATAAAGGAGAAGAATATTTACGTGATATGAGTTTAATAAATATTATTAAACAAATGTAAAAAAAAAAAACAGCACGCACTTGGAGATTTTTATAAAATAAAATAACATCAATCCATGTTAAGGTAATATAGTTTTGCTCCAGAATTCAAACGTCCCTATAGCACTGGAGCTATTTTATGAAGCTGTTTACTAATTCGTTCTTAATTACTCTCGCTCTCTCTCTCTCGCTCTCTCTCTGTCTCTCTCTCTCTCTCTCTCACTATCTGAGTGTGTGTGTGTACAATTTAAAAGACAATAATTTTTCCTGGATCTACAATCGCCGATATTAAAAATTTTGTTGTCGTCCCTGATTTATTATCCCACTGGTTTAACAAGTTGGTTATTTTTTGAGTCACAGCTGACGCGAAATTTGGAAGCTAATTCATCTTATCCTTAGCCAAGATAGCAGGTATGTGCAGCCAATCATCCCAAACCACCGATGACGGTGTACGACTTGTATTGCCTTACAACACGTATAAGAATATATAAATGCGTAATTTCCATAATTATTCTCTATAGACATACAATTACATCTTATTAATGGGTGAAAGGGTGATAGTACTTAATATATGTATTTATTTATTTATTTATTTATTTATATTATAATATTAATTTATTATATAATACGTTAATTTAACTTTTATATAATCTTTATGCTTCTTACGGTTGCTGAAACATTTCAAACCATCTTTGAGACATCATGTTATATCATCACTTCTTTACTTTGTTCTGAACATTGTAGCAATTTCGGGAAAGCCAACATCTGTACTGTACTAGTTTAATATGTATTGGATGATATTAATTAAAATATCACGATAGTAATATATTACATGCTTTCTTGATTTAATCCATTGTGAATCTATCTATCTATCTATCTATCTATCTATCTATCTATCTATCTATCTATTATGTAGATTAATGGATTGTCACGCTACATACCGTCTGCTTTCTCCTCTTTGGCTGTGGCAGTCACAACGTTTTTGGTAGAGCAACATTGCCATCAAGTGGTAATTTTACGTTACGTCTTCAAGAGCCACTGAAGACTATCTGGACGAAAGAGAGACCTAATGGTGCAATAAAAACAGTTCTTTAAATGCCAGGCATAAACAACAACTGAACCGATTAACGGCATAAATGGAAATTCTGTGTTGTTAATAAAATGATCATTTTTTCCTATTTACCATAAGGATTGTTTCCTGGTTTTCATCAATAATCTCCTAACGCTTACTCTTTGTATGAAAATGTATATAAATTCCTATAAAAATGCTAACAATTAAATTAAGACATATACTTATTAAACCTTATATATTAAGTTTTAAATACCTATATATATATATATATATATATATATATATATATATATATATATATA
>JAOUQV010000020.1:11627194-11649248 GCA_028565295.1 Aspidoras spilotus | reverse complement strand
AGGCTTGTCCAATTTATCCATGAAACCTCCCACACTAAAATGACAGGTGTTTCAGTTTCATTGTCTAACCCCTGTATGTATGTATATATATCAAAATCAGATCCTTAAATGTTTTCTGAAATGATCATGAATTTGCAATAAACCCTCTGAACAAAACATTATAGATATGCTATCTTTACTGAATTTGGAATAGGTCTTCTGATCCTCTTCACTCAAAATAATTTCATAAATATCATCAAAGAACAGTACATTAGATGCAGTAAACAATCATTATACTCAGATCACATGAATTACGATAGATAATCAAAAACATTTGTAAATAATCTAGTACAAGATATGACATATTGATATTTGTTCACTTCGATGGTATGGGTAAATGTGTTATTAACGGTCATGACGTCACATTTTCAAGCATTCATCACCATCAAAATACACATCTCAAGTTCTTTAGAATCAAGCTGCAACTTTTAACTAAAACCTGACAAACTATCAAGCTCGGTTTAATATTAGTTCTTTATACTCATTTTTTTGGCTTTCGTTAGTAAAAGCAGACCGCCATGGTGGCGCACTGGTTTATAGTGTTGTGGCCTCACAGCAAGAAGATTCCGGGCTCGAACCCCAGGTGGGGCCCAAGCTGCATGCTCTCCCCGTGTCCGCGCGGGTTTTCTCCGGGTAGTCCGTTTTACTTCCACATTCAAAAGACATGCATGATAGGTTAATTTGTGTCTCTACGTTTCCTGTTACAGTGTGAATGTGTGTGTGTGTGCGCCCTATGATAGCCCTATCTAGGGTTGTTTCTGCCCTCGCGTCCAGAGTTGCGAACTAGGATTAAGCTCGTACAGAAAATGAATGAATGAATTAGTAAAAGCTTTAAAATGTTGTAAACTTTTAAATGATCCTGGGAGGAATGTAATGTACCCGGTTATTAAACATCGGTGCACTTAGTTTGATGTAGCCCTATCCTGTAGACTATACTTCTCCGAATATTACGTATTATTTGCTTGTGTTTGTTTAAAGTTTTGAAATGAATCACCTTAAAACAGAGTGTGTAGTTTTTCACAACACCCGGTCTTATTTAATGACGTTGCTCTCAGTTTGGAAGCGAAGTTTTAACGGAACAGTTTTTTGTAGATTCACAACAGATGAATTCACTGGAAACTGAGGGGGAAATATGTATGAAAGCGTTTAATCTGAATACAGCATGCAGTCAAAACATTTAATTTTACCTTAAACTACTTACAAACTGTTTATTGTTTTACCTGATTTCTGTTGTATTTCAGATTATTGCGCTGTCTTTCGTGTTTCTAGTCGAACACACGTCGTCAGAAATGTCCCGTATCGACTTAATAGAGTCCTTATCAGTTGTCTGAATTTAATCCATAACGTCGTTAGACTACGATCAGTATGAAAAAATGATGTGTCGTTATGTAACTATAGTTAACCTGTTAGATTTTTGCGAATAATGGTGTAAACACCATATTTTACCATTTAGAGTGATATTTATGTCATATCCCAACTGCGCTATTGCTCGATTCGTTTAAAGGGAATGTGTAACATTGCAGTATATACTTTTTTACTTCTTCTACTGGAAGCAAGTCTATTGTCGCAAGAAATGGAAATGCAGCGAACCTTTGTTACAGCCGGTATTGTTGTTTAGTCTGTGATGTGGTGGAAATGGTTTAACTAGCACAAACGAAATGCGAAACCAGAAAACGAACAAATGTTTGCTTTCAACAGAAAAATCATTTACAGAATCCTGAGTGAACAGAATAATCCGACAGATGAAGCAATTTTCCTAAATGATTCGGTTGTTCTAGGGCTTACTTTAGTACACATTAGTGCTATTACCGCAGATACACGTGCGGCTGGGAAGAGAGCACGTTAGCAACATGTGGAAGTTCATGTGTGTGCATGTTTTGTATGAACCTCGTTCTTTTTCTGCTCCGGAGTGAGCTGCTAAAGCTGCATTATCTCCACACGCCCGCATGGTGGAAGCATCCAACTGGTCAGCTGTAGAATTAGATAGAATCTCTGAACTGACTGTGAAGACAACACATGGCAATACAATACAATTTCAGAAGACTGGAGAGTCTGAATAACTGAACAATCATTATATTATATATCATACTTTAGATAAAACTAAATAACGTCAGCATTAAAAAAAACAACAATAGCTCAGAAACTTGGAACAGTTTTATCACATGTATTTGTTTTATCCAACATTAAAAAGATACAAGTATGAGATACTGGTCATACTGGTTAGTAAGTCACTGTACAAAGCTCTTTGGCTTGTTATGTTTCTGACATGTTACTTTGTTAATATGTAGAATTATGTTGAAATATCTGCAAATAAATAATACAGTCTTTAAGAAGATAGAAAAAGTTAAATATAAGTGAGTTTTCCCAGACATTGTAACATTAACATACACATTGCAATCTACTAATGCTATTCTATTCAACCAACCTATATTAGGCTGCTAAATCTTTCACATTAGTAGATAGCAATAGTTATATATATTTTTTTAAATAAATACATGCAATAAAAAACAAATAAAATAAATAAAAATAAAATGTAAACTACAACAATAATTTATAACAATGGACTTCCATCAGATTTTACCAAATGTCTTTGGCTTATTCTACACTGAAATTCCATATAGTCCGGAAGTTATTTGTTTCTCAGTTGTTATTTATTGATGATAATTTATATCATATTAGGCTAGTAAAATGTCTCCATTAGCAAGAGTTTGGTTCATACTAGTAGGCTAGTAAAATGTCTCCATTAGCAAGAGTTTGGTTCAGACTAGTAGGCTAGTAAAATGTCTCCATTAGCAGGAGTTTGGTTCAGACAACTAAAACATTAGTTGTTTCTATTAAAATACAACAATAATTCATAACATTGTACACGTGTAATAGCTTTACCACACAGTCATTTTGTGTTAATTCATGCTATTCTACAAAGCTATTTGGTGAGGTATAATCCTCAAGCTTTGTTTATTATCATGTGGGACAAAGTCGATCAAATCATATAACAAATCAAAATAATATCACAAAGTATAATGAAAGTTCTGTATGAGGGGTAAGTCACAGACACTATACTATTAATTTGCATTAAGTAAATACTGGAAGGTAATACATAAATACAAACTTTTATTATTAAAGTATAACAATATATAAAAACCACTGGACACTATATATATTTAGCAGATGTCTTCATTTATTTATTCATTCATTCATTGATTTCCATTTAATCCACACAAGGTTGAGGGCCAGCCAGTGCCCATCTGGAAACTGGGCAATAGGGCAGGGACAACACTAGACACAGTTGTACTTTGTTATTCTGATATATTAAATTAAAATGTTATAAAAATAAATAGACAGACAGACAGATAGACAGACAGCCAGACAGCCAGATAGACAGATAGATAGATAGATAGATAGATAGATAGATAGATAGATAGATAGATAGATAGATAGATAGATAGATAGATAGATCTGAATTGTTACAAAAAAATTATTTTTTAATTTGTTATTCTACCAAGATGTTTGGTGTGTTACAATTCTCATGTTTTCTTTGGTTACATGTCGACCAAGAACACACAGACACACACACACACATTATATATATATATTCCATATATATATATATATATATAATGTAGAAGTACTCCATAAGTGAAAGGGGTTTATTACAGACACTATAATTGTATTGTCATCTATTTGCGATGGTTGGCTACATAGATGTGGGGATTGGAATAAGCTAATTGAGCATCCTAATGTCCAAGCATTCGAGATTAATCACATTAAAGTACAACAGTATTTCATAACATACTGGATACTGTAACCAACATTTATTCACTTTTTGCATGTATTCAATTTTTTCACATCTTTTAAAAATTGGTAATATGTAGGTATATGTAGCATAAAAGTTATTCCAACAACATACTAGGTATACTAGGTAGGTGTGGTAGTTTTTCACAGACGTTTTATACCATAACAAAATGCTACAAGAGTATATGTTAGTATAGTAATACTAAATACATAATGTGCCAAATTTAGTAAGTTAAATGTCCCTCCTTTGTTTATACACTGTGTTTAGAAATGTAATATTTTGTTTAAAATATACAGTAAACAGTGGCATTAATAATTATCCAATCTATTATATTAACTGAACCAATTGATTTATAAATCATTTTAAAAGTTATTTAATGTTAATTGTATTAAAATTGCTAAACATTAATTCAGGAAAATAATTGTTTAATTATACAAGTAAGACATGTATTTTGTAGATATACATATATATCTACGGCCATTAAGTAATTGTCATATGAAATACAATTATCGGATGATGTGTCAAGATACTGGTAATGAAAATGAAACAAAGGACATTTTTTCATAAATATGCATTTTCCTGTAAATTTGGACGTATATGCCATCATGCATATTTACATCATTCTGTGTTCTGAGCAACTTTTAGGACCTCAAGTTTAACCCAGTCCTTCATTAGTCCATAACTCTGCCAGTTTGCTATACCAATTATGAAGCCCATACTTCCATTGTATAATCACATTTAAGTTTTAATTGTTACCAGATGTCATACACTCTCTTATTTGGATAAATACTGCAGACCAAGAGGATTATAGCAAAGCCCAACAGTTTTCTTCTACTCTATGCTTAATTACAATTTTTTGTCAAATATTTGCATTTTTATCTCCACAGAGAATCTACGTGGAAAGCAAACATTTAGTATTTGGTATATTGCTTCAACATAAAGTACTGCATGTGCAGACATGATCATGTGCTGCTGTTGATGATTACTGTATGATTACTGTATGGACTGTATTTTACTGTGCATTCTTATCTATTCTATCTAATGTTACATACTGATATTATTTCGACTTAAGTATAACACCTTGATTCTTGGGGAACTGCATTTCGTTCCTAATATTTCATCTGTCTATGCTGAGAGGATCAACGATAAGCCTGATCGGTTTGATAAAATGCTCGCATTCTTGATCGAAAATAAAAACTACTTCTTTGATAAAGAAGGCTGTATCCATTTACTACTAAGTCTACCTCTTCGATTCAAAATGGGGGAAAAAGACTTTTAAACGGGCGGCGAGTCTTGGGTGTGGGGGTGTGTTCCTTACGTCATCCGATTTTAAAGGGCATGGAGTTCGCGATTGGCTAAAACACACCACGCCCTCACCAACCCCCCTCTCCATTTTGGGAATAGTAAATGGAAGATAAAACCGTTTCGCAGCTTATCGTCGAAAAAATGCGCCCATTATGATTACAAACGAATTAATTTAGTGCAACTTTGGACCAGAGGAAATGGTCTGGACTAGTAAGGTAGTGCAGAATTACTGAGTGTACAACATTACCTGTGATCCTTTCTTTGTCCTTCCTTCTTTAACCCATTTTTCCTCAAAAGTATATTATTACATCACTCTTTAATATGCATGTTATATTTTCCTGAAAATCTTAATTTTTATACAAACTCTTAATTAGAGATTGTATCTAATTGAATTGTAGATTACCTGCTTAAACACTTAGAAATTATTATGCATGCTTATATGTTTAAAAATATTTATTAAAAAGTGACTTGAATAAATACTTGTTGATCGTGTAAATTGTGTTATTTCAATTGTTTAAAAGGACATTTTTTTCCCCTAGCATTTGTGATTCTAAACAATGTCCATGCTACTGACATTTAAAGTTGTTTCTGTAACCTTCTCTTGTAGTAAAAATATATAACACAAAATTGTTGTGATATTTTTGCAGTATATATCTTGTAAAATGGTGTGAGTGTTTATTTTTAAAGCAATACTTGGCACTGTCTGATGATGTAGACTATACTATACTAGTATATAAGTCTTTTAATATACAGTTTATATATGATGAAAAAATGTTAATTACATTGCACAGGACACAATACAGTTCATAATAGTACAAGAGTTTGTCTCTAAAATAGTATTGTACCTATTAAAAAAAGATACAGAATTAAAAAAAGATAAAGAATGTCACCTATACAAATCACTTTTACATCTATATAACCTATATAACCATATATAACCTATATAACCTTTCATATTCATTTCACCATTCAACTTTCTTCCTTAGGTAATTTTTGCTCTCCAATGTGGATTAAATGTCAGCATTTCCCTCTTTAAATTAGGGATTATAATTTATATAAATTAGCTGTAGTCTTTCGTACCTTGAGATATAAGTACACACTTAATACACTTTTCAAAGGGATCAGTGTTTAAGTTATATCTACTACATAAATGTGTCTTATACAATTAATACTAGAAATTAATAAAAGACCATTCTATAAGGTTATTTATTTTTATTATCAACAAGCTATGCATTTTAAACAACCAAGTCAGGAAATTATTTTTCACAATGCACCATGTAAAATACTTCACATTCACTTACTTTGTTGGGAATTTAGACTGAAATAATTGTTCCTATAATGCACATATACAAATGTGAACCAAACATGTTTTTTTGTGGTATTTTATGTATTTATATTTAAATATATATAAAGCTTTAGAGGGAATTTATTAGGAAATGAATGCAATAAGTATGCATGTACTTTCAGACTTAACATAATCATGCCAATTGGAAAAGCCTTGTTTTCACTGTAGAAATGCATAAAACGTGACAAAGAGGTGATTAGGTTTATTTACCTGTAAGATAAATAGCCTCTCGCCCAATATATTTCCGATTTACTTATGCAATCCCCAACCCCCTCCCAGTATGTGGTCAGGTCACACCCACAAAGCTAATAAAAGCTGTTTTGGGACTACAGGGCTGTATTGATATGGTGATTTCTTCATCACTTTGAATGAGAATAAATTATTCAGATTACAAAATGTTGTTTTCAAAAAGAAACATTTCAAATTTATGTGACTTTTGATATAAAAAAAGATATAAGACAGACCCGGGTTTAATCCCTGGGTTTGACGACTCGGACAATTTCTGTGTTTAAGGTGGTCTTCTCTGGGTGCTCCGGTTTCCTCCCACATTCCACAGATGCCTGATTCGATACTTGGTGTCTCCAAAACTTGCTCTTAGTGTGTGAATGTATCTATATGTTTTACGATGGAGTAGCACCCTGTATAATGTTGTTCCTGCCCTTGAACGCAGAGATGTCAGGTGGGCACCGGCTCTGCAACCCAGTATGGTTTAAGCGAAAGTTAATGAAGTTAATGAATTCATAATCAATTAATGTCATGTAATGTTTTTTTATATAATACACTAAGATTTACAGGGTTTGTGTTTTTTTTTCTTTATACATTTATGAATGTGGCTTAAGATTTGACCTTATGCCCCAGTTGGCCAAGTCATCAATTTCATGCTTTCTAAACTAAACAACTAATGACTAAAAGGGAATGTAGTCTATTTAAACCAAAGATTATCTCCCCATACAATACATTTACATTTCAGTGTATTTTGGTACCAGTTGTAGCTATGACAAATAGAAAAGCTTGAATTAAATTCTTCAATATTGAAGCAGTAGACACAAATCGATTTATCTTCTCCATGAGCGGTATTCAAGAGTGTAAGAAAAAGATTTTTCAAGGTGTTATTCTGGGGGCAACTCTCTCTGTAAAAGTTCTCTGTAAAAGATTACAACTAAGTGTATTTTCACTCAAATAGAAATCTAAATATAGTTTGACATTTGTAATTTTATTTAATTATCTTTTTATAGCTATAAAGTAAATGCTGAACTTTCAAAGAACGCTGAAATAATAGAAGATACCTTTTATGAGCAGTCTGCTAGAAGTTTGCGGTTGGCCTTTAAAAAAAACGTCATGCACCATTCTTGGAGGCCATGTAGCACAGTAAAGTTTTTCTCATTTAACACACAATTAAATTGATGTTTCAAAAGGTTTGATGATCTTTCACAACTTAAATATTATACAAAGCTGCTTTTGATACATTTTGCGTCTAATTATTGACTGACAGATAACAACAACTCGCTGCACTCCTTTTCTCATGGACTATCACTCCACAGGACTTCACAGATTAAAATTGTCCAAGGAAGAGCACAATAACCTACTTGTTATTATTATCTTTAAATAAAACAAAATTAATAACTTTTATAACTACCTTTTCCAACCTGGATGAGGTATTTTGAAATTCCACATCTTTTCCATGATTTCCATGATTGCAGGAACTACTTAAATGATCAACAACCCTTTAAGATCCTAAGCTAGTATGTTACAGAATTTTCTTCCGACCCTATTCCAACATGGCGTATCAATCTAACAATATACAGGTAACAATGTAACAAGGTTTACAAAAGTAATCAGTATAAAGGTGTGTCAAGGAAAAAGGTTGGTCAGTTTATTAGCAGTTCTATTAAATTATATATTTTACATTGTACTAACAATGTTGTGCTCACGTACTTTGGAATGCAAATGTGGTGCTTGAAAAGTTGGAATATCATAGTATGTAGTATTTCACACTTTATCCTAGCACTGTTACAAGTGTGAACCTTGAACTATCAGTTACAGTCTCATATACACATTTCATACTCTACAAATACAATTAGCGTAGACTGAAAGATTTCAATGGTTTAGGCATTTCAAGTGATGTATGGCACACCCATTTGTCATTTCTGTGTAGTCAGAAGTTGGATATAGCACTAGAACACCATGATCACCCCCCTAGAATTAATGCATGTAATCTGCCTTCACTTACATAATCTATTATAAACATGACTGAAGTGGACAAGGGTTAGCTGCATAAAACTATCAACTAACAATCCATGGGCTAAAAAATTACAAATAGTTTTATAGTGAATCTTCTTGACTACTCTAATATTTATAGATTAATGTTTTCGTACAAATACATTTCTCCATCCACAGGTAACAGTATTTTTAGAGAGGGCCAGACAAGTAAATGCAAATGGTTGTGTTAAACCTGCAGTTTAGGCCCAATTTAAACATTTTGTCAATATAGGTTGCTATAGTCTATATAAAACACATGTCTTATTAAACATTATCCAAACAACAATTTACTGCATATCGAAGACTAATTTTTTATTTTATTTTACATTCTTTGGAAAGTAACAGTTGGCACAAAGAAAATTAACTACTGCAGACTATTAGAATGTAAGAAGTTAATGTTTTCAGTGTGTAGAGACTGTAAAGCCGGTGCACATCATGGAGACCATGAGAGGCCATTTCCGTTGAAACGAGGCTAGGGTGCTGCTGCCACGTGTACAAGTCCTCAAAGAACTATACTATACTTTCCCAGTGTTGTTTACAGAGCCTTGACACGTGAGAGAAGGATCACTTTTTGTGTCATATCACGGAAAGTAGTATAGAGAAAGTACAGAAGACACGTTTTGTAGGAGAAGGTCTTGTGCAACAGTTGATTCGCTCACTTCCTGATGGTAGGCGGGATGCAGCAGCAGACAGAAGGCCGTGCACTTTCACAGCCCTCCATTTTGACTCGCTTGTCAAAATCTATGGGTTATTATATAGTGCTCTAAATCTCCAGGAGAGACGTTTGAACTGCACTTAAACGCAGAAAGCATGAGGAATGTTGAAGTATGGATCTTACTGCCCAATGTTACGTATGCATCATATATACCTGAATCGCAAGCGTGTTTCCGATTCAGTAGAAGTTCAGTAACGTAAAGCAAAAATTTTCGCCAATGCTGAAAGTTGTAGTACTGTGTGTGCACATGAATGCAGTCAATTTTATTAAAGCGACAAAATCTCAAGACAGACACGTGTACACAGAATACAGGTGTATGAAACATTAGAGGATAGAATATTGTATTGCCAATCATTGGTAGTATTTTAACACGTCACGTTTTTTTTATCTGCACAACAATAGACTTTCGCAATAATCCAGAATAGAGTAAATGGGGATTGGGCACGAATGTTGAATTTCACCCCCAAACTGACATGCACATTCAATACTCATAAAGAGTATATACTTATGCACGGTAGTGAAGAATGCCCATTGCACAGAAGGAGTAGCCGGCCCAACACACGCCCATCTGCTGCTGTCTCTCTCTCTCTCACACACACACGTCGATGAGGTCCGGCCCCTTCTCCAGCTACTCCGAAAGACCACGTGGTTTCCTCTTTGCAAACAAAAAAAATTGTAAATTCGAGTCGCTTTAGAGGCGGTGCCGTCGCCAGGCAGTAGGATCTGTATGACAGAGCAAGGGTACAGCTCTACGCTGAGGGGCAGATAGAGAGAAAAGAAATCCTCCCGATCCCGCTTCACTTCTCTACCACTATTCCACCATAACCACCATCATTAATTCTGAGCAATACCGTTTGCTTACACGGTGCAGGAAATTCGCCAGGATTGGTACAATCAAGGATTCTCCTCTCGCCACTGGACTTCATCTGGCTGCAACGTTACTGTTAGGCGAACTTTTCCTTTATTACTTTAACATTCTTATTTGAAACTCTTACTATATCAGTTGCATCTGGTTGAAATTTACAAGAGCTTTTTATTTTTCAGTAGTCTCAAACATATTTTTCTGTAAAATAGACTTGTTTGTAGAAAAGTTTTTAGTTAAGATTTTTTTGTGGGGAACCGAAGCTTATATTATTTTCCCACAATGAACAAGCTATATATTGGAAATCTGAATGAAAACGTGACTGCGGAAGACTTGATTAAAACCTTTGAAGACTACAAGATTCCTTACTCTGGGCAATTTCTAGTGAAAACGGGATACGCGTTTGTTGATTGCCCGGACGACCAATGGGCTATGAAAGCGATTGAAACATTTTCTGGTAAGTAAATCACTGTACTAAAATTAGAGTTTTACTGCACATACACACATTTCTATATGCCCTAAAGTTATCTGCATAGAAACCAATTCTGTTTAAAAATATGTCGGCTGTGACTCGCTGTCATATACATTTTTGTTCTTTGGAATGTAAAGGAATGAAGCGTGCATTTCTTTGAGCCAGTGAGTGCAAATAACTTTTATACTCATGTTAGCCAAGACTGTTTAACATAAGCTCCAGTCACACTACTTCTCTGTGATCTACAACCTTTATACTGTTGTATAACGCGATTAAGAGCCTAGCACTACCAACAGTAATGTACATTTATTTGTATCTACCAGAAGCTCGGAAACCTGTCCCATATTCTGTAGAAACCACTAAGTCCAGCTACAGGGTGAAATCATACCCCTCCCCCTTTTAGGTAAAAGGCCGCTATAGTAAGATTAACCACGTTTCGTGAAGCATATAGGCCTGTTGTGGGTATACGTAAAAAGATGGCAATTGAGTCCCCCTTAGGATATACCAATGCTAAGTTAAACGCATCGAACTGTACATATTGTACATTTTAAAATATATTTTTCAGGATGTCCACATTTGTTGCATGTGATCTCTATAGGCACGAATGTCTCCGAGCGTTTGCACTGCTCTTCAAGTTTAAAATGTTTAATTATCTATATTCTACGATGACTGCTGGTAAAGTTTCTGTAGTCGTGTACTAGTAGTATTTCCACAACGCACATGACAAGGATGTTGAGTGAATTGTAAACATGTAACAGATATGTTGCAGGGTTGAATGTGTTTTACGAGAGTAAATGTGTCGAAAAGAGTTTATTTTAACTTTTTTCCTAGTTCTTATAGCCTCGAATGATACATGATACAATAATACCTTCGATATTTATCCAATATTCTTCATTCTATTTTTTTTTAAATAATGAGTTGACCCAAACGAAAGTAGCTTGAATTATGTATACTTACTACTTCTAAATGTGTTATAATATATCCAACAGCAAGGTAGGAAGGAAAAATGAATGAATTCGGTGGCCTTATGTATATATATATTTTTTTTATAGGTAAAGTGGAACTTCACGGAAAACGAATTGAGGTAGAACATTCTGTGCCCAAGAAACAAAGGTACTTGAATTTTCTCTCTGTTAACATGAACGTATGCTGCTGTATGGGTTACATATGACAGAAGTGTAAAGGAGTATATGTTTCGCCCCATACGCTTTATTTTTCTTGGGTGTAAAAAAATAAAAAAATAAAAAAAATATATATACCTTATATATATTTGTGTATATATAAATGTATATCTTTAAGAATAGACAAAGACAGTAGCCTTTGATGGTTAAAGCGCAAATGGTGCATCATGTGCTTTAAATAAACGTTTTCTCTACGCTCGCAAGATATTCTTAACGTTCTAAACGTAAAATTACCTCCTTGGTTCTGTCGTTTACTGACGCGTTTTCATTACTTCGTTTCATTCATAAAGAAAGGCCTTGGTCTAAAGTAAGGCCTAGGCCTCGCAGTATCTTTTGGGTCATAAACTCTGAGCTTGTTGTGTTAAGATCGATGGTCATTAAGTTGGTGTTGATCTCATCGCATTGGGTGTATAGTTTTAATGCACTTCACGTTAAGAATCTCTGTGTTTAATATTTAGGATAAGTGTAACAGTTACTGCAGTAACGCAAATAAATATATGATAAGCGTTTGCATTGGGCTCCTATCCGTGCTGTGTTTAGTGATGGCAGAACGAAATTCACGTATGAGTACGTGAATATGGCGGAGGGGTTGTAAAGATGTATGGATTTCTTAGAAGCTAAGTCTTTCTCTGGTTTGGCAGGAAGCGACAGAATGTTCCAATAGCCTAGCAGAATGTTTATTTAAAAAAAAAAAACCCACCCCAGTGTTTCACCTCACTCAAACGGTGAAAATTAACAAAGCATTTATTTATAGTAGTGTTTACTCTGCGTAATATTGCCCCACGTTTTCCACTACGGGTTAATTAGTAAATTCGTGAAGCCTAATTTTAATCACGTATTGCAGTTATTATCAAAGGTGTTACATGACGTATTGGTTATAAAAGCTATACTGGCCCTAGTGGTCTGTCTTGCATTTAATAATTAGAATTTAAATATTGCGAATTAAAATTCAAATCAGATTGACACGTGGTCGCCATGTTTGTGAATGAACGTCCAACGTCAGCAAATAAGAAAATGGCGTCTGGAATACCCTGTGTGGCAAACATGGTTGTAAAAGACTCCGTGGAATCTCAACATTTTATTATTTTATTTATTTATTTTTTATTTTTTTACATATACACTAAGCACGAAAAAATGTTATTTATATATATATATATATATATATAAATAAATAATTATTTATTGGTAGTAGAAGTAAGGGCGTCACGCGATTTACACCAGCACAGTGTTTCGCATTCCTATGTCTTAAACCCCTGCTTACAGTGTTAATATTCAGACTCAGGTATAATGTAATAATATAATATAATATAAGCGTGTGTGTCAAAATAAAAAGGTGGTATAACCTCGAGAAGAAGAGGAATGCTAATTAGGTCAAAGGTGTAGCTGCTCTTTCGTCGCCATTTTGTCAGTTTGCGTTTCTAATTCGTGTGAAATTGATTTTTTTTTATATCAAAATGAGCTTTTTTGTGCGTGTGAACGCCTGTAAATATAATGTTGTTTATAGTCTATGTTTATGATAATTCTAATAATAAAATGAAAATATATTCCACATAAGTAAAAAACACGTATACACAACCACTGTATGTATATGTATGAATGAGAGTAGTTTTGTATTGCCCTCTCCTTTGTGCCTCTTAATCTCTTAACGTTCACATGTATTACCACTTAAGATTTTAAAAGTGAAAGAAAAATTCCCCCAAAAATGAGTAAGGGTCAAGGAAGTCTTTATAAGACACATGTCCATGTTGCCTAATATTCTTGGCATAAGTAGAAACTGTGTCAACATGCATGCTTTTGTAGATGGAAAGCAAGATGATGTTCTATATAACCTGTTGAGAACCAATTTTATAAGGAGTGTATTGATATTTAGCCAGTGTCACTGATGAGCAAATCTAATAATTTATTAAACCAAACGACTGTGTCCATAATAATGGTGTAACATACATAAAATATTATACACACTATGTATACATTTACTGTATGTATGCTGTGAATTGGCCACTAATAATTGACCACTAGTTAAATGTTTACAAGTTGCTTTGCTAATTTATTAATTCACTTAGTTATCAAGGTTTGTATTAGTAAGTTCCATCATGTGTATGTGTGTGGTATTTTATATGTGAAAACCTAATGCTCACCGTTAATCTTTATTATTATTATTTTCATTTTAATAAAATGTATAGCTTTGATGCTTTTAGATTAAATAAAGGAAGAAAATTACTGCATGGCTTTATATGTACATGGATAAGTGTGGTAACCTTTTTGTGAAAGTACTTCTGCAATGATTATATAGAAGGTGTAGTCACTGAATGCTGCTCAAATTTGGTGGTTGGTACATGGTAGTTTAAATAAGTTTCGCCATTGTTGAGTGTGAGAGTGTATTTAACACACGTTATATCAGCTGTTTGTTTTGTAAATATATTTCTTACATATAAAAATGTAATTTCTAGGTTTTCATTTGAAAGATTATTCTTCCTCTTTTAGAGAGGTATTCAGTAATGAAGTGCTGATTCTAATATACTCTATAAAAGAATGTTTGAAAATTTTGGTTGTTTTAAGTCATCTTGCATTAGTTTCTAAATTAAGATGAGTTGTCGATGGTATACTTCATCAGACGAAACCATATTGTGCATTTGTTTATTTGCATATAGTGTATATAATTTTCATAATTTGTTTGCCAAGCTGAAAATGTGCGGAGAACCATGTGTAAAGGGAGTCATAATCTATAGCAGTTGCTTGCTTGTTCCTTTCTTTTTTGTCTCTTTATTTTTCTCACCATCTCCCTCCTTTCTCTCCATCTAGATTTGTGATCATACTTGTAGTACTATGGTGGGTAGGGGGAGGTGCTAAAGCAAGAAGGGGAGCGACCAATCAGAGTCCATAAACACCTGTGTGCACATTATGAGAGGCAGTTTACTATGTTGCATGAGAGGCCATATCTCTCTCTCTCTCTCCCCCCCTCTCTGACTCTTGCACATACATGCAGACATGCAGTCTTCCTTTCTTATCCAGTTCTCTTACTTGAACACTGAGCGGACGCGCATCCACATACAAAGAACTCAATTTTTAGCATTTAATATTCTTCCCAGTATCTGTTTGTTACTAGGCTGGTAAAATGTACATGTAGCGGTACAATGTTACTCTCAGTGGACTTGCTTGTTCAAGTGAAGGGAAGAATTGCATGAACAAGGGAAGAGGAGAGGAAAGGGGGAGGGGAGGTTGTTGGGATTGTAGGGGCGTTGTACAATGACACTTCCTCCAGGGCTTCCCTTCTCCGCCATTGTGGATTGTCTAAAATGAGGACTGGATCTTTGGGTGTGGATAATAAAAGCAATTAAAGATTGGAAGTGAGAAACAAATGTCTGTTCCAGGCTTGTTTAAAGATCCGACCGGTGTGGAAGGGTTAAAATATGTGCTGCCATTTATTTAAGAAGATTTCTCAGTGTTGACCCCATTTACCACATTTAAATATCAGTACTGTTTTCAAATTAGTGAAAATTATAGGTGCTGTGGGTACTGTGTTCTTTAAAATGCCTTGGCATAGCACCACCATGTAGGAATGTGTGGAAGGATTGTTGGTGAACAATAGAGTAATTTTTACATTTTTGGAATTTCTTACTGTCCATATATCAAGGAAGCGCAAAGGCAGGCATTTTGCTGCCTTACATTTTATAAACGTACAAAACTGCTAACAAAATATTGTACATGGAGTATGTAAGGAAAATTTAAACTATGTACCTTATCTGTAATGTCCATCTTGAGTTACAGGTCATATAAACTAGAGCATTAGATGTGGTATATAGTGAAGGACATGTGAAGCATTGTGAGCAATTTAAAAATGACGTATTATAACCGATATCTAAAATGAATATATCAAACGTAAAAAGATAACCGCTTGTTAGGGTTTTTGGATGTTTAGCCTTGATTTAACATTTTGTATCTTATTTCATATTTTTTTTGACTTAAGTTCTTAATATGGAAAAGAACATCAGAGGAGTGATTTCCCATTACAAAATATAAAATATACAAAATATAATAATTTAGTTTATTTCTTATGGAAGGACCTCAACATCTTGTTGCCCCTTCCCCCAGCTTTCTTTGTGTTGCTGTGAACAGGCTTTCTGAAAGTATAGGCACCATCAATACTTGCCAAGAAGGGGGAGGGAAATCCCGAACTTAAAATCCTTTAACTTCAATCTTTCAAGCTGTGAGGATTTCACCATATACCTATAGGCAAAAAAGAAAAAAATACTAGTTTCAGGAAGTGTACAGTAACTATTTTGGAGACATATCATTAAAAAAAATACCAGACAAGACTGATTTGAATGGGTCTGTCCTATCTAGTATACATATTTCATGTCTTGGCATGAATGTCCAAGACATTGGAATTCCATATGTGCATGCGTTAGTTCAGCTCCTACTTCTGCTTGGAAGAGCAGATTTGGTATTCTGTCTAATTTCGAAGCATCTACCATTACAGAAGATTTTTTAAAGATTATAGTTTAATTAGTGTGATAGTATACCTAATCTAATTTGCCTGGTTGTGATTTACTCCCATAGGTGTATCTTTTTAGCAATTTTTGAAATCTATCCTAAGTGAAATACATACACTCGTCAGGCACTATATTAGGTACACCTTGCTAGTAAAGGTTTGAACCCATTTTTGTTTCAGAACTGCCTTAAACCTTTGTGGCTTTCAACAGATATATTTTGCATTCCTTGGTTGTAGTGAGTGGTTAAGTTAGAAAATGGCAACATTCTATCATTTTACACTAGTCTGACCATTCTTCTGAAACCTCTCGCATTAGCAAGGCATTGATACATACACAGCTGCTTGATATTTTCTCTTTTATGGACCATTTATTGTAAACCCTAGATATAGATGTGTGTGTGAACTGTGAAAATTCCAGTATATCGGCAGTTTCTGAAATACTCATACCGGCTCGTCTGGCGCCAACAACCATGCCACATTCAAAGTCACTTAAATCACCTTTCTTCCATATTCTGATGCTCGATTTGCATTTAAGCAAGTTGTCTTTAATACCTCTACATGCCTAATTGCATTCATTTTGTTGCCATGTGATTGACAAATTAGATATTTGCGTTAAAAATGCAATTGAACGGTGTACCTAATAAAGTGGCCAGCGAGTGTATACAAAAAATCAGATTTCCACTGACTTTTTGGAAGTAGGTGGAAATGGGTGTTATTACATTGACATCTCAAGGTAAATATGAATTCTGATTAAACAGTACTTGGACCTGCAAGATGGCTTCGGAGTGAGACACTCCAGATTTTTTAATAGCCAATTATACATTTGAAATTATTACTAATTTCAGTACATATGACTTAACAAGTCACTGAAATTATACATTTGGTGCTAATGTATGATTGCACAGACTGCATTTTGAAACTTGAAATGGAGTGGAGTATTTGTTCACAAAGCTCTCAGCAGAAAAGTTTGCAAACAGTCCGGTTCAAACATGACTCACTGTTCTTTGTGCTACACAATGGCTGATATTACAACTACAGTTTAAATCACATTTGTTTCCAAATGCTCAATGTTCTTTGCTCAATTCTCTGCTTTACTTGTATTTTTTTTCTCACAATACGGTTTAATTGAGGCAGCATATTACATGTGCTGGAGCAAACATTTATCTTTCCAGAGTGCCATTATCTATAAATACGATATTTTATATGTATGCATATATTGCACTGAACATGAACAGTACATCCTTCAGGCCCCATGTAGATATAATGATGCCTTTCACTGTACGTCAGTACGGATATGATTATTAGGTACTGAAAAGAGTTGTTTTTTTTTCTTAAAAAATAAGTAATCTGGTTGAGACAGTATCATAGTTTATGTAAATAAATCTCTTCATTTAATGTCTGTTTTATCTAAATTGAACTTTTGTTTCGTCACTCGTAGTCTGCTTAGATAATCTTATGTCAGCACCCAATGTATAATTTTAGTGACTTGAACAGTATAAACAGTGGGGGGGGGGAAATACCGTTTTGTCTCCTATACCTTGAATAGAAATGAATGTGTAAGTGCAATATGACACCTGAGAAGGATATAATAGAAGTACATGGATATAATTAAGCATATTTAGTCAAACTGTGGCATCATATGTTGGCTAACAGAAATTAACTGATTTGCATATTATCCATTTACCCTCAGAACTTAAATTCTTATAGCTCGATGCAAATGTTGCTTTCGCACACTACGAATGCTGTTGAATCTGGGTAAAAAGTGTATAACCACAGAAGATTGTTTAGTGGACATAGCATTTCATAATGGCTGTGTGAAAGCTAGAAGTGGCAATTCAACATTTATACACTGCTCACCTGCCTTGACTCACATTTACCTGCTTGACCATGGAAACTCATTCCTTGAAGCTCGCCACACAGCTAATCTGAAGGCCACATGAAGTTTGCAGGTCTGTAGTGATTGACTCTGCAGAAAGTTAGCGACCTCTTCACACTATGCCAGTTTACGTGGCCTACCACTTACAACAGTCTCTGAGTTGCTGTCGTTCCTAAACACTACCATTTTCTTATAATACAGCTGACCGGAAACTGTGGAATATTTATGAGCGAGGAAAATTCATGACTGGATTCATTGCACAGGTGGCATCCTTTCACAGTTCCATGCTAGGTGCTTGATTGAGTTTATACACCTGTGGCTATGGAAGTAATTGGAACACCTGATTCTGATAAGTTGGTTGGGTGAGCAAATACTTTTGGCAATATATTGTATATTCACTGAGATTTGATTTTTCAGTTGTTAATACGAGTACACCCTTTTATATGTTTTATGTTTTGTTAAATGCTTTGTGTGTTTTATTATATTGCATCTTTAATAAATCTCAAGTTACATAATTGCATCTTAACAGACCGTTTTGGAGGTGGATTTTATGTAGATAGGTTGTATTGTCCAGAGGAAAATTATGTACTTGTAGAGTAATTCCTATAACTGAAAAGTTTTTAATGTTGATTTTTTTAACTATATATTTTAACAAAGAGACTGTTTTTATTATTGTATTTTTAGTATCTTCTACTACTATGTATTGGAATTTATTGTTTATGAAGAGCTGTTATTCAGGGCAATACATTAGCTTTGGACTATAATAAATACAAACAAATGCTTAATATTCAATATACATCCAGTATAAACGGCTGGACCAAAAAAGTATTAAATAAAAGACAACTGGCTGAAAAGATTGTCTAGAAAATAAAAAGAAATTCCACCTTTCCTACAGCTGTATAAAATCTGTGTACACAGTTGTTTGATAAAAAAACAAAAAGGAGAGTAGAAGTCGAGATGTTTTTTCACCTGGTCTGGTATCTATAGTTGCTTAGTGTTGTAGAAAATCACTGTGTGTGTGTGTGTGTGTGTGTGTGTGTGTGTGTGTGTGTGTGTTTGTATGCATTTTTATAAACAATAGTATTTATTTGTCTACAAAAGGACAAACAATGTACAAAAATAACACTATATAATGAAATGTAATTTTTTGCCACAGTGTCAAAAATTAAGCGTTCAACAACAAGCATTCCTGAAACGAAATTTCTTTTGAAGTTTTATTATTTGGGATTTGTTCAATTTATGCAGACAGTTAGAATAATCATTATAAGAACATTGCTGCAAACAATGCTGTGGTTTAAAAATATCATGAAATTGAAGCAAATTTTAATTATTTGTGAAGAAGAATGCTAATTTGGCGTATTACATGTATAATGATGGTAAGACTAAATGATCTAGCAGATGAGAATTGGTGTTTTGGGGTTAGGGATTAGCATACAAAAAGTCTGAACGATATATGATCTGCTTTTTGTGCCAAGGAATGTTTTACTCAAACAACTAATGGTTGTTTAAACTATAATTACTTGAATGTGTTTTTCTTATTTTTTAGGCTTGTTTACTCACTTGTCATAGCTATTAAAAGGTCCCGAAAATCACAGGCACCCAATATATATATATATTTTTTCTGCTCTTGACCCGTAAGCAAAGAGATTCTTCCAGATTCTCTTAATCTTTTAATGATATTATGCACTGTAGATTATATCTTTAAACTCTTTGCAACACTGTTGAACGCCTTTCTGATATTGCTCCATTATATGTTGGTGCAGAATAAGGGGGTTTGGTGATTCTTTTCCCATCTTTACTTCTGAGAGCCGCTGCCACTGCAAGGTGCTCTTTTTATAAGCAGTCATGTTAATGATCTATTGCCAGTTGACCTAATGAGTTGTAATTGTTTGTATCTAACTTTTCTAGCTTTTAATTGCCTTTTGTTGACATCAAAATATCAAAATGTCTTGCATATGATATGTGGTCTGTGTTCTATTATGAATAGAATATCAGTTTTTGAATGTTGTAAATTATTGCATTCCATTTTTATTTACAATTGGTACTTTGTTCCAACTTTTTTTGGAGCCGTGTGTGTATGTATATATACATACAAAAAAGTTGGGACAAAGTACTAACTTTAAATAAAAATGTAATGCAATAATTAAAATGTATATATAAAATATACATTTTAATGATATAATGCATTGCTTACATTTTAAAATGATTTTACTTAAGACGTAGAATATTTATAGGCCTAAATAGTCCCATCTGAAACTTGGTGTTTTTTTTCCCGTCTTCTCATTGCACTCACATCTTTGCAGCTCCCTTATTCAACCTCAATCGGTTAAAATGGAGCCTTTTTGTCACATGGCTTCCAAATAGGCATGTGCTGGTCTGATCATGCTATGTCCTCCTTCAGCGAACACACACTATAATGCTAAAGTCACAGAGCAAGAGGGGGAAGGGCCATTGAATCTCCACCCACACTGCAGCTCTCCATACTCCTTATATAAACCCTATATGAAATTACATGATCCCTCACATGATCACTGCAGGTACTAAAATTTTTTGACTTCATGTACGTGCAGATCATGTATTTTGTTTAAAGATTAAAAAAATGTAAGTGGGGTCAGCCGTGGCTAAATGGATGGGGTAGAGGGCTGGGGACCAAGAGATTGCCGGTTCGATCCCACACTTCCTTGAGCAAGCACCCAGCCCCCCCACCTCTCCCCATGTCAGCACACTGATGGGTTCAATGGGAATCAATAAAAGTAATCAAAATAATTAAAAAAATAATAATAAAAATGAATCTGCTTAGTAAAATCTCTGATTTTCAAGTTAATGTTTATGCAACTTTCTGATCTCAAGTTCTTGATTTTGGTTTTGGGATTTCTTTACTGGACCTTCATTCACATTTCCTACAAATATATTCAACTTAATATTAAATATATGTACATCACAAACTTGTTCCCTGATCTGGTTTAACCAGTGTATTCTGGGCAGACACATTTCCAGACAGTGCTAAACAATGAGCTGTAACATGGGGACATAAGCTGTAATGTGAACAATTAAAAAGGGAGGAGCAGTTACAGTAGTTATATTGAGGAATATTCAACTGGTGTTCCCCAGTAATCAGATACAAATAACCGTATGTTCTTTAACAGATTATCAATTATCAATGGTATTTGGGTTTTTACCTGGTAGGAAGTAACAAGTTTTACTACTTATATAAACATTGAGATGAAATTTGGGACTCTCTAAAATTTTCAGTATATTTCTTGTGTGTGTATATATACATATGAAGGACATTTTGTTTTGGTAAATGAGTTTATAGAACATGTGCACACTTAAATTATTTTATTATTAAAGTATGTGAGAATTTTTGGTTTGTGTTTTCAGTTTAAGATTAATATTCAGGAGGAGATACTTGGATACTGACAAATATTTAAAGTTCTTTAAGTTTTTTCATTGTTCTCATTTATTGCCTCTGATCACAGAGTTTAGACATTACCAGGCTTGTTGGGGGAACATTATTAGATATTTAATTGTGATAAGATTGGGAGCAGATAATATATTTTTCCTGATACCAAACGACTGATTTCTTTATATGCATATATAATGCAAACAATTCTCCTGAACGATTAACTGCTAGTTTTAAAAACATAAGCACCGTTTCACTTTATGTCTATTTCGAATTATAATCTGTAGGTGTGGCTGGTGGCTTCGAGTTTGA
>JAOUQV010000020.1:11607543-11623251 GCA_028565295.1 Aspidoras spilotus | reverse complement strand
AGTAGAATGGCTTAAAATCCCTCTGACCACTGTGCAAGACTTGTATGTGTCATTCCCAAGACGAATTGATGCTGTATGGCCGCAAAAGGAGGCCCTACACCATACTAATAAATTATTGTGATCTAAAACCAGGTGTTTCAGTTTTATTGTCTAATCCCTGTATTTAACCTATGAGTTAAGTGGAATAGCACTTATTCTGTTACATATATCCTTTTTATATGAGATTTTGATGGCTTATATTATATCTCAGCCATTTTCAGCCATACCCACATTTTAAAAGTCTTTGCAAGCATGTTTTTTTTTTCTTTGTACCTCTCAGGTGCTTGATGGTCTGCTTGCACAGTATGGAACTGTTGAGAACTGTGAACAAGGTGAACAATCACATTTATTTCTCAGTATTCACAAGGTCCATTTGTAATGTCAATTGTATTAATGCTGTAATGACTTTCTTTTAATCTCACCCTTTTTCTGGCTGTAGTTAACACAGAAAGCGAGACAGCTGTGGTGAACGTCACTTATGCGACTCGGGAGCATGCTAGACAGTGAGTGCACGTTTCCATGTCTTGTTAAATTTTTATTCGAATTTTGTCATTTAGACATTGTCTTGGCTCAGTGATTTGCTAAGATGGAGCATAAAAAATTATGTAAGAATCACTAAACAATCACTGGATTAGGAACACCTGGCTTGTGGCACATGATCACACATGGAGTTTCCCAAATGGTGGCCACTTCACAGTTGGCTCTTATAAGGTATTCCATGCCCAGTGCCCAAGGTGACATTTACCAACTTGGTATAAGTGAAGCTACTTGAGCGACCACAGACGAATAGTTGGACCTTGGAAGTGTGATTCCAGTGATTAAGCAACAGTATCATGGGAGTACAAAGAGTGGAAGACCCATCAATAATTAATTAGCGTCATTAACCAGTTGCTGCATCTGTCATGGGTCAACTTGCATATTAAGAATGTTTGCTAACTTATGAAATATTTTGTTACCTCTGTGCTGTAATGGCCAGGTTTTCCTTATCAAATGATTGTTTCGTGCACATTATCAACTTGGCTTTACCTACCTATATGCAATGTAACCACACATGAGTAGATACTTGTATCACAACTGTGTGTTTTGCAAGCATATGTTCTGCCAAATGATAATGGCACAAATTCAGGAACGACCAAAACATTACACCTGTGCTGATGTTAAGAGTTTGAGCTCATTGGACCGTGCTTTACTCTGGAGTGCATCTGATACATAACACAATTATGACACCTACTGGTGCATTAGCTGATCTGCAGGACCAAATCTGAGCTGTCTGCATCAAATCATTCTTCTTGCCTGTCAACAATTTAAAACACAAATCTTTGCTTCAAAAATGCATTCTGTGTTATTTCACACATTTTTTGTGTCTATTAGAAATATTTTTCTATTAAACTGGTCTTATTTGAATGTTCCAGAGCTATCCAAAAGCTGAATGGTTACCAGTTTGAGAATAATACATTGCGCGTGTCCTACATACCTGATGAAAGCTTGGATGGTGACTCCCAGCGCAGCCCTGACAATGGACGACGTTCTGGATATGGTGCCCGTGTTAACTCTAGGCAAGGTGCTCCTGGCCCAGGGATGCCTTCAAAGCATCAGCACACTGATATACCTCTCCGTTTGCTTGTACCAACCCAGTATGTGGGCGCCATCATCGGCAAAGAAGGTGCCACGATCCGCAATATCACCAAGCAGACACAAAGCAAGTGAGTGGCATTTTGAATTATAATTGTGTTCTTTGCATACATGTCATTTTATCTAGACACATTAAATATCACAATGCAGCATATAAACACGCAGTACATATTACAGTAGTATCCAAGATTCATCTACGTGTATGAGAATAAGAACATTGTACCATCAAATGTTCCAGCTTTGGGCAAATGTAAAAACTGTCTCCAGCTCTTATCACACATTTGTTTGCCCTTTTAAAGGATTGATGTCCACCGTAAAGAGAATGCTGGGGCAGCAGAAAAGCCCATTAGCATCCACTCGACTCCCGAGGGCTGCTCAGCGGCTTGCCATATGATCCTTGACATCATGCACCAGGAAGCCAAAGACACCAAAACGTAAGTTATAAATTGTACAACACCTTTTCAGATGAGCACTTTTCTTACCTAAATCCTTAACCTACGACATTTGTAGGCATTTTACTTGACTAAAAAATTATGCACTCTGATGTACATAGTGCACATGGATGGGTGATCTGAGTAATTTGCAGTGTTGGTATGGTTCTAGAAGAATGAAAGTTTTTTTTCCTCTTTTCCTTAGTGCTGATGAGGTGCCTCTGAAAATCCTGGCTCACAACAACTTTGTAGGTCGTCTGATCGGCAAAGAAGGACGTAATTTGAAGAAAGTGGAACAAGACACTGACACTAAGATTACAATCTCACCGTATGTCAAGAAACAAACATGCATGCTCTCATTCCCTATTAAATAACTGGCCTTTGCTGTTTGAGATTTAGTCTTGTCCTTTCTGTGCAGGCTGCAGGATCTGACCCTGTATAACCCTGAGAGAACCATCACAGTAAAAGGTGCTATTGAGGCCTGCTGCCTGGCTGAACAGGAAATCATGAAGAAAGTGCGAGAGGCCTATGATAATGATATCGCTGCCATGAATGTAAGTGTGTAATAAAGGGGGACTTTGAGATTTATGTATGCAGTTCACTCTTGTCATCACCTTTCATTTCTGTCCACATCCAGCAACAAACACACCTCATACCTGGATTGAACCTCGGAGCACTTGGTCTTTTCCCTCCTTCATCCTCCATGCCACCTCCTCCCCCTGGAAACCCTGGGGTTTGTCCACCATATGGCTCATTTGGGGTAAGATATAGTTTGCATGAATATATATGTAAAAGTAATTCATTCTCGAAGCTATGTTCTTAAAGATACGATATAAATGTTCTGTCTTGTTTTACTGGCTCATACATACTGATATTATTTATATGACTTTACCTTTCCAAATTATGTTGATTATGCTTCAGACAGTAGTTCTGTCTCCAAAGCAGACTAACTGTTGGTTTTATTGCACTCATTCTTGTATTTAGATGCTTCAGATAATAAGTTAAAGTATCCTTTAAATGATTGAAATGAATAAAATGACCTATGATTATGTATATATTAAAGATGACTAATGAAAACACTTGTTTCATGGAAGCCATCATAAACATCAAAGGTTTGTAAAGTTCAGTTATTCTGACAAAGCGAAAGCCTTCAGAATTTTTTTTTGTCATGACAGGCTGTATTGTGGCATTATCTTTTTTATTATAGTAAAATAAATGGAGCATGTTTAGTTAATAAAAACAAATCAACTAGAAATTGCTGTTTGTATAAAAGGAGCAGCAGTCCTCTTATCACCTGCGACACACCATGCTTTCTGTTGATTATCTTCATGTACCAGCACTCGCCATTGTGTTTTAATGCTTATATATTTCCTTTCCTCCTATACGCTATGCTCATAGGCTCCTGAGCAAGAGACAGTTCATGTGTACATCCCAGCACAAGCAGTAGGAGCCATCATTGGCAAGAAGGGCCAGCACATTAAGCAGCTGAGCCGTTTTGCTGGAGCTTCCATTAAGGTAAGTAGCTGCTAGAAGATCAAAACAAAGAATTACACAAATGCACAGTTCTTAATTAGATGTGTTATGGGATGTTAAAGCAAAATCTATTTTTTTCTTTTTCCCCCAGATTGCACCAGCAGAGGCACCTGATTCAAAGATGCGTATGGTCATAGTTACTGGTCCACCTGAGGCACAATTTAAGGTACTATATATATAGGCTGTTTTTCAGGATCTTTTTACTACCTGCTTTAAATTGGGTCTATTCATGTGATCTCTTTATATATCTATAACTATTCATGTATCTATATGTAAAGCATCTTGCTGTTGTGCATTAGGCTCAGGGAAGAATATACGGCAAGCTGAAAGAGGAGAATTTCTTTGGCCCAAAAGAAGAGGTGAAGCTGGAGACACACATTAAAGTAGCAGCAGCAGCTGCTGGCAGAGTTATTGGGAAGGGTGGAAAGACGGTAAGAGATATTTACTTTTTTATAAATAGAGATGGACTTATAGTGGTGCTTGAAAGTTCGTGGACTGTAATGAAATTTCTGTTTCTTCATGAATGTAACCTAAAACTTCAGATTTTCAAACAAGTCTTAAAAGTAGAGAACTCAGTTAAACAAATGTGAGTATTCATTGATGGTAATGATCCAATGTTACATATTGGTAAGTAGCAAAATCATGTGAAACTCTTGAATTAGCAGTTAATTTGAAAATGAAGTTATTCAGGTGTTTTAAATTGATGGGATGACAATCTGGTGTGAGCGGACACCCTTTTTCCGTTAAAGAACAGGGCTCAATTTGTGAAAGTCTGCTCTTCATGTATCATGAGTACTGTATCATGGCACAAACAGGATATTTCTGAGGACCCCGTATAAAGTGTTGTTGATGCCCTTCAGCCTGGAGAATGTTACAAAACCATCTCTAAATGTCAGTCACACAGACCAACAAAGATGACTCGATGTGCAAGGCGTGTAATAGTCAGCTTGGTAACAAAGGACCCCAAAGTAACTTCGAAGCAACTGAAGTCCTCTCTCGCATTAGCTAATGTTAGTCTACCATCAATAGAACTCTGAACAACAGTGTTGTGCGTTGCAGGGTTGCAAGGAGAAAAACCACTGCTCTCCTAAAAGAATATTTAATAATCTTTCATTTAACATGCTAAAGATCATTGGAAGAGCTATTCGAAATAATGTTTTGTGGCCGGATAAGACCAAAATAAAACTTTTTGGTTTAAATGAATTGAAATGGAAAAATTATTCTACATTATACTAGATAACTGAAACTCAATAACACAGGTTGTTCTACAAAAGAATGTTAAAAAGGACTGTTTTGTAATGGCCAAGTCAAAGTCCTGACCTCAATCTAATCGAAATGTTGTGGAAGGACCTCACACAACCAGTTAATTTGAGAAAACCCACCAACATCCCATAGTTAAAGTTGTAATGTATGTCGGAATGGGCTAAAATTCCTCCAAGCTTGTGTGCAGTATGATCAACATGTAGTTTCAGTTATTGCTGCAAAGGCTTGTCACACCAAATACTGAAAGGTTTCCATTAAGTTTGCCACTCACAATTATGTATGGATCATTTAAATAAATGAATGACCAGGTATAAAATGTGTGTCTCATCCCAGTTTAACTGGGTTCTCTTTATCTAGGTTTAGGACTTTTAGGATTTAGAAAATTTGTTTTAGGTCATATTTATGCAGACAATTTATAAGGGTTCACAAACTTTTCACTACCACTGAATGAGGGGAAAACCTAGTTTTAGCTGATTGTTGAGGTTGCAACATGCTAATAATTTAAAGTGTACTCTAGGTGAATGAGCTACAGAACCTAACTGCAGCTGAGGTGGTGGTTCCTAGAGAACAGACTCCTGATGAGCAGGACCAGGTTATTGTCAAAATCATTGGCCACTTTTATGCAAGTCAGGTAAGTTTCACACAGGAACAAATTTTTTTGATATGATCTTTGATCCCTTTCAATACAACTAATACATTACATATAAACATAAAAAAAAAAATTCACCACAAATTATACACACCATCTTATAACTAAGGATTGGAGTTCAGAATTAACAAATCACTCTCAAACTCATGCTAAACATGGGTCCACACCTGCAATCATTAGAATTGCTTCTGATTCCAGTATGCAATACAATAATAAATTAAAGCATCATTCAAAATGAACAAAAGTATGCCCTACACAGAAGATTAAATAATTAAATGGCCTAACCAGAGCCCGGAATCTGATTTGAAAATATGTGAGTCATATGAAGAGGCCTGTCCAGACAATTTGCCTTCAGGATCCGACATGTGCATCTCAATAAATTTTCAGTAATTCAACACAAAAAGGGAAACGCATATACAGGTGCTGGTCATAAAATATGAATATCATGAAAAAATTTATTTCCATAATTCCATTCAAAAAGTGAAACTTGAATATTATACGCAAAGAAGCATCTAAAGACCAAAGGGATGGACTGCTGCGGAGTGGTCCAAAGTTGAATTCTCTGATGGAAGTAAATTTTGCATTTACTTTAGAAATCAAGGTCTGGAGAAAGAGAGGAGAGGCATAGAATTCATGTTACTTGAGGTCTGTGATGATTTGGGGAGCCATGTTATCTATTGGTGTTGGTCCACTGTGTCTTCTTAGGTCCAAGGTCAATGCAGCTCTCTACCAGGAAGTTTTAGCACACTTCATGCTTCCTGCTGCTGACCAACTTTTGGGAGATGCTGATTTCATTTTTTAACAGGATTGGGTACTTGCACACAGTGCCAAAGCTACAAGTACTTGGTTTAAGGACTAAGTGTTTATTTCTGTTATTGTTGATGATTATTGCTTACAGCCAATGAAAACCCAAAATCATTATCTCAGAAAACTGGAATATTATATAAGACCAAGTGAAAAAATCATTTTAAATGTAGATAATTTGTTCTACTGAAAAGTATGTACAGCAAATGCACTCAATACTTTTGCATAAAAGTGGCGTGGAATGGAGGCGATCAGCCTGTGGCACTGCTGTTATGAAGGCCCAGGTTGCTTTCATAGCATGCTTTAGCTCATCTGCATTGTTGGGTCTGGTGTCTCTCTTGACCTCATAGATTCCCTGCTGGAAAAAAAAATCCATCTCCAAAAGGCTTGTCAGCAGAGAAAAGCATAAAGTGCTATACACTTTACTGGTAGATGGCTGCGCTGACTTTGGTCTTGATATAGCAGTGGATCTACACCAGCAGATGACATGGGACTTCAAACCATTACTGATTGTGGAACATTTACAGTAGACCTCAAGCAGCTTGGGTTGTGAGCCTCTCTTCCTCCAGACTTCGGGTCATTGATTTCCAAATGAAATGCACAGATACATTCATCTGAAAACAACACCTTGGACCACTGAGCAACAGTCCAGTCCTTTTACTCAACAACAACAACAGGAATATAGACTTGTTTTTTTAATGAATGTACCTAATATATGCGTTTTACTTCTGTATTGAATTACTGAAAAAAAAATTAACTTTTTGACAATATTACAATTTATTGCGGTGCACCTTTATTTGTAGTGGTTTTGCAAGGAACAGTGGGCTACTATTCAAGAGGTGCCATGCTGATAGACTTCTACAAAGTGTTGAAGTGGAAGAAATATATAGTTACAATTGAATAATATTTAAGAATGCAATTTATAATTAACATCATATATTTAGAGAGGCTGTTGTACACTTTGGTTCTGATTTGTTAGATGCTAAAATTCAAAGTTCAGGTGTATTGGTTAATGTAAAAACTGACTTAATTCTGTATTTAAAAGTAGTGTATTTAATGTGTTAAAACTGTAAACAAAGTTTACTTACTAATTAGTCTTAACATTTAGACTATTAGTATAAATACTGTAATAACCCCTTATAAAGTGTTCATAGAATTTGGTAACTTTAGCTAATAAATTGGGCGGGGCAATTGTGCAGCGGGCAGCGCCGTCGCTTCACAGCAAGAAAGTCTCAAGTTTGATAATTTGTGTGTGATTTTTTTTATTTTTTACCTTTCTTCCCTGAGTATCTATAATGTTAAAATAATGATGATATTAATAAATATTAAACAGTTAAACAGTTGTTAAAGTAGCCATTAAGTAGATGCAGATGTACACATTTTCTATACCAACAAAATGAGTATACATTAAAACGGCTCATAATCCTTAAATCTGTATAGATCATGCACTAGAAACATGTGATGGAATGCCTATAAATTGAATGTCTTCTTATTGTTTTAGCTGGCCCAGAGAAAGATCAGAGACATTTTGACACAAGTTAAGCAGCAGCAGAAAGGTGGCATGGGAGGCCCTCAGGCATCTCACCCACAAAACATGCCACAGCTTGGGCCTTACCAGGGAATGACCCAGGAGCCTAGGAGGAAGTAACAGGCTCAGCCCAAAACTGGACAGACGGACGGATGGACAGAGGAAAAACAGCGGACTGAGGGAGATCGACACACAGACCCAGCGGTAGACAGGGAGAAATGAGCATTTAACAAAGAGGGGAATAAAAGGATATAAATGCCTGAGAGAGTACAAAGGTTTAGAGAAAAGGAATTAGAACTTTTGATTTAAAAATAGGGGGAAAAAGAAATGAGAGAGAGAGAACTAGGAAACAGAGACCAGATGCCAGGTCGACTGACTGGAGATGGCAGGGATTCCTTGTGGCAGCTTAGAAAATTGCCTTTGTTCTGGGGCCTTGTGAGTCAAAATAGAAGCTCTCATGAATTGTACCATGCTTAGGGCACCCTGCCATCACCAGTCACTCAAATATTTTAAGGGTGTTTTTTAAGAAGAGCTATATGTATAGAAATGTTTATTCAGAGGTATTATAATAAAATGCAGTGAGGCAGAGCTGGGGAGACGGGAGTGAAGAACCCATTACATCGGGCCAATAAATTGGCTCATCCTTTGCCTACGGGAAATTATGGGAGGGGCCATAGCTGTTAACACTGCTCTTTAAGTTCCTTGCAGTAAACTGTTAGAGGAAAGGACAAATATAAAAGTAGAAAAAATGAGGTTGTAAATATAATCTTCCTGAATTTGTGTTGAAGCACAGTGAGGGTACCGTAAGTGGGTGGGCCGAAGCTGGGCCTGCAGTTCTATTGCAGAAACTCGGCTCCAATACTTAAACTTCTAGCCCTGAAGTACGCCTGCGATGCTTGCCAGTGCGTGGCCCACGCCTAAATGACATATTTTATATATATTATATATATATGATATATGAGTTAACCTGGCCCCTCAAAGAGCAGAGAAAACGGCAGTGGAATAGAAATGTGGCTCAGGGATCAGCCAGAAGTTCACAGATATTTTGTGATATTTAAAAATAGTATCATAGTATCTGGGTTTTTCTGGTGTGTGTTTTAGACAGTATTTAGCTGAAAGCCACTGAGAGAGCATTGAGCTACTGAATTACATTTTCAAAATCTGATATTTACTTCGTTCAGAAAGATAAAATGCTATTTAAAAAATCATTAGAATAATAAAAAAATTGATTTAGATCTTGACATCAGGGCCAATGTTCAATCTGCTACCTTGATAAATTTGGCCTTTGATTTAAGATCATATAAAAGGTGCAGCCTCTCATGACCTCGCTGTCCACCCTGCCGTAAGTCAGAAGTCAACAGCAGGTGATGTTTAAATGGCTTCTGCCCTCTCTCTCCCCTTAATTCTTTCGATGTATGTTGGCGAGGAGGCCAGAAAGCTGGCGTTCTTCACTCATCTTCGAACAGATTAGATAGAAAAAATAGAAACCTACCTCAGGGTATTGTTACCTCAGTATTCCTAACAGCTTTTTTCTTTTACTTTTTTTGCTTGCTGGTGTTTTATATGAAAGCTGATAGTTCTGAATATTTTATTTTTTTAAGAAAAAAATATTTTGTTGTTTTTGCAGTTTTTTTTTTCCCCTTCTCCATAGACTTTGTGTGTATGTGAGTATGTATGGATGGTACCCACGTCGTTCATCATTTAATTTCAGGAGAATCCATTTAAGCAAGAGGCATGAATGTCTTCTCATTTGCTGAATCAGTGCTGGCAGATTTCTTTCCAAATAGTCTTTGGAACTATGACCAACTGAAGTTGAATCTCTTGCTTTTTGTATAGTGGTGCGATATAGTTGAGACATTTCATCTCTGACTCAGATCCACATGAAAGGCTTAGTAGTTATTTCATTGGTTAGTCCACCATGTTTGCCAGGAATGTTATGCACTGAAGACTCGAATCTGCCTCGGTTACTTGTTTTGTGCCGTCACTGTATGTTAAAATGTGGGCCAGTGGCATTTCAGTAACTACACTCGCTATAAAACAAGTTTAGGTTCCGCTTAGTACTCACTAATCATTCTGTATGTGTGTGAGGGGATGTTTGTTTAGATTTTTCTGGTTTTATTTATTTTTTATTTTTATTTTTTTTTTCCAAAAAAAAAAAAAAAAAAAAAGAAAATAGTTTAAGTGTATATTTTGTTGAGGGAAGTGGTTTGGGTGTTTATAAAAGACAGGAATAAAATACATCTATCTTATGGTCTCAGTTAAACATGTTTTTAACTGTGTGAGAATATGTTGGAAAATGGGAGCGAAAAATAAGGAAAGCAGTCACTTCACAACAGGGACAGATTTAACCTGTATATAAGTCGCTAAACAATCGAAATAAGCAATTTTGTATTTTTAGAAAAAAAAGATAGATGGGCAAGTCTGAGTGATATGTAGTGATTTAAAGCTAAAAAGATCTACAGATACTGCCAGAATCCTTTCATAATTGAGTACACATTTAACATGTGCAAGGATTGCATCTTTTCTGTACTCGTTTTCACTCGCAGGTTAAAATCGTTGCTTTTATTTTTATCGCTACCCTTTTTCTGGTTGAATTGATAGGGAAAGGAAGGCCGTCTCTCTCCAGCCCGTAGATTTCTGTCAGACCTAAGACACGCACACCACTTTAGATTTGTTCAGACTGCAGCCTTTTGTTTAACAGCAAGCTTTATTTGGACATGACATCTGGTTGTGTACTGTTTCATCGGTTGTAGACAAAACAAAAAAAAAGCATAACTTAAAAAAAAAAAAATCTTTAGGATCTTTGTAAACTGAGGAAAATTTGGAGTCAAGCTAAAATATAAACCGAAATGTAAAGTGTAAAAGAATTGAGAGGAAGATGGGCCAACTTACGTAGGCTTTATGTTCTCCCAGACTTGCTGGATATTTATTCTAGCTCACTAAAATAAGTAGTCATGCAGTACTTCTAAGTTTATTATGAATACTACACATCTCTCTCTTCTCCTTTTCACTTGGTTTGTCCTCCATCTATTTCTCCTTTCACAACCCCTGTACACAACTTGCAGTTTAAGTTTTATTTTTATTTTTTTTTACATTTGCTATACATGAATGACGTTTTGTTTTTGGGTTTGGTATAGACTTTCACCCTCTCTCGCGCTGGCCTTATTTGTGTCAGTTCTGTGTTCTGTTCAGTCGTTTTACCTTTGTTTTCAGTTTTTTTTTCTTTACCCACACAAAAAGAATTATCGCCTTCAATTGGATCAAGTATTTTTCTCTCTTTCTCTCAATCTCTCTCTCGATCAGATTTCTTTAAAAAAAAGCACAGCGAACTCTTATACTGCTAATAGAATGTTTAAAATACTTACATGTTATTCGTATAATGCAGTTAACAACTGTGCCAAGCAGATCTTTTTATTATTCCGGAAAGACCTGAGCCCGGTTGTTAAGGCTGTTTTGGTATAGTGTGAATACTAACAACTTCCACTTCAGCACTCGCTCTCATTAAGAAATAAATGCCACCCAAACCGGTAT
Source organism: Aspidoras spilotus (assembly GCA_028565295.1). NCBI lineage: Eukaryota > Metazoa > Chordata > Actinopteri > Siluriformes > Callichthyidae > Aspidoras > Aspidoras spilotus. The sequence goes on along the minus strand of JAOUQV010000020.1, from coordinate 11,611,841 downwards.
ATAACATGTTTCAGGAACACAACTGCATGTTTTTTTTTGATATTCTTATGCAATTACTTCACAAGGACTGTTAGTGCTTTGGTAATCATAGAAATATAAAAGGATAATTAAAAACGTCTATTCATTTCAGTGCATAGATTTACACTTAGGCAACAGATCTAACCTCGTTCTAGTCCGGTGTAGCAGACAGACAGATGCGCACCACAGGAATTCCATCCTGCTAGTTTCTGGCCTTCACTCAAAGAAACCATTTGGGTGCTAATGACGAATTTAACCTCACATAACTAGTAAACGCTACCTCAAGACTTAGCCATAAGATTGTTTTATCAACCTGACAAGAGCGAAAGTGCATGTTACTTTTCACTTTAATTTTTTTAATTTATTGTTTTTTTTTCCTTTTGCTTCTCATATTTCTTTGGTTTTCTGTCAATTATTTTTTTAGTTGAGGCCATGATAGAGGGAAAGGAGGCGAGGAGTTTGTTAGCAGAGTTGATCTGGGTGTTTGGTGTTGGGAGGACTTGGTTTGTAGTTAGAAATGAAGGATCAGGAACATGGAAGACCCTGTGGTTTAAATATGCATAGTGTTGATTCTCAAACATTTATTAAGCTCATGCAATGGTTTGAAGCATTGTCTTCACTTGCAATGTGTAAATACCAATAAAGGAGAACAGTTTTAAATAACTCTCAAACCCATTACCTCCTGATTCTGTTTATTTTCAACCAACCATTAAACCAGTGCAAAGTTCACTTCACTGCTCTATTACAGCTAGCCAAACGTCTGTATTGGGTGTTTTGTTTTAATAGCTGACATTGGACAACTGTCCTCTTGATTTAAATAGCAGACATTGGATGTGACCAAGTCCCAGATCAGCATTAAGGGAAAAATGGCGTCCCTCTCATCCTCAGCCTTCCACCCCACAGTTCTTACTTTGTATTATTTTTCTTAAATCAAGGAGCATGATACCTATATTCAAGTAACTTTTTGTTGATCTACCTCTTAGAGAACAAATGAATAACTAGGCCAAATATAAAATGGGGGTAAAGAACATAAAAATTACAAAAAAAAAAATGAAAGTCTAAAATGAGAAATAAGTAATGAAATAATTAATGATGTAAACTGGGTAGAAGCATCTCCATATACTGTAGTGGTTAGTGAATTAATAAATGATACTTTTTCTTCCAAAGAAGATTTCTTTTGACACTATTCAAGATTGTTAAATAAACATGACAGGGAAGGGAAAATACCATTTTCATTATTGAATTTCTTTTATTTTTTCCCATTCCTAATTAGATTAACTTAAGTTTGCAATTCTTCTTTGATTACTTTTTCTGGTTGCTTTTTCAGAATGACTTAGGATTGTATCTCGTTTCGGATGCATTAGAATTCTCTTTCTCTCACTCTCTCTGTGAACTGCAACATAGTACTCATTGAGACATTGCAGAGCAGCATGATATTGAAATAATTTCTTTCTTTTTTTTTATCTTTATGATGCAACAGGCAAGTAAGGGCCTATTTAGCTGACTAGGGCACAGTTTAGGAGGAGGAGAGAACAGTGATCAGTATCACATTTAGCCCCAACCCACAACCCCCTCTTATAGCAAGTGCCATGGACACTATCTGGACTTTCAACTTTCTGCTTGCCAATTTTTTTTTCATTTCTCATCCACATTTGTTCTGAACTTTTTGTAAACAATAAAGAGCATAGCTATGAATGTTATTAAAAGATGAAAAAACTGGTTAATGTGTCCTAGCTGTTTTTCTTTGGGAGAAACGGAGGGTGGCATGTAGGAAGGTATTAATTCTATGTTGTTCAGAATAAAATGGCAAAAAAACAAACTACACCTGCAGCACACTGGGGAAAAAACCTGGGACGGAAGCAAATTAAGACTGAATATCTCACATAAGTAAATCTCTGTAAGGTTCCACAATTGGTAGTTTGAGTTCATTAAAAGCAAGTACATAAAGATTGAGTATAAAATGGTTAATGCCGAACAGATTAATATTTTTCCAGTTAATCAAGTCAGAAAATTGTGCTTTAATCAGGTTGGAGTGTTTGCAGAGATGTGCTCCATGCAATAGGGATACGCTGACTGAGCATCCAAATCTATGCAACATTGTCTTTGACTATCTACAATTCATAGTATGATTTCAGGGGACATCTTGGCACATATAGGCCAAGAGCAAAAACTACTGCTGAATATGAGGGGCCATAAAGCCCTCAGCCAGTATTTTTTCTGAAACCTAAATGCTAGTGTGATTGGCAGAGGCGCATGGGCTCGGGTGGAAAATTATTGACGTATAACTACTACATCACGAAAGGCAATCTGAAATTGTATTATGAAAATAGGATTTTGTACAGAAATTGCAGCTAATTTAAAAAAAGTTCAAACTCTGTGATGGAATGGGGCTTGTGTTTACTTAAAGTTGTGCTTGAAACTTTGATACCTAAAGAATTTTCTACATAAAGTCCTAAAAGTAAAGCAAACCCTCTTATACAAATGAGAAAAAAATATTATACTTGGTCATTTATTTAGTAAAATGATCAAATATTACATATTTGTGACTGGGGGATAAAATATGTGAACCTGTAGGATTAGCAGTTAATTAGGAGGAGAAATTAGAGTGAGGTGTTTCAATCAATGGGATGACATCAGGTGTGAGTGGACACCCTGTTCCACATGTTTGTGGAACTGTATCATGGTACAAACAAAAGAAATTTCTCAGTACCTTTATAAATACACAGGTTCATCTCATTAAAGTATATCAAAACGTTGGTCCCCCCAAAAAAATGGTCCCTTAGTCTGGTTCAGTAGGTTACACAATCATGGGGAAGACATAGGCCATCATTGGCACACTCTACAAGGAGGTTATGCCTCAAAAGTCATTGCTAAAGAAGCTGGCTGTTTACAGAGTTACAGAATGGAAGGTTTAGTGGAGAGAAAAAAGTGTGGTAGAAAACGTTGCACAAGCAACCGGAATAACCCCAGCCTTGAAAGGATTGTTAAGAAAAGGCCATTCAAATATTTCACAATGAGTGAAATAGGAGACTGCTGCTGAAGTCAGTGATTCAAGAACCACACACAGACATATCCAGGACATTGGCTACAACTGTCGCGTTCCTTGTATCAAGCCATTCATGACCAAGAGACAACGCCAGAAGCATCTTACCTGTGCCAAGGAGAAAACCTTTTAAGAACTAGACTGTGGCTCATTGGTCAAATGTGTTGTTTTCAGAAGAAAATAAATTTTGCATTTCATTTGTGAATCAAGGTCTCAAGAGTCTAGAGGAAAAGTGGAGAGGTACATAATTGAAGCTGTTTGAGGCTGCTATTAAAGCAACTTGGTCTTCTATAACACCTCAGCAGTGCCACAGGCAGATTACCTTCATGCTATGCCACATTGATGCAGTAATTCATGCAAAAGGAGCTCTGTCCAATTATTGTGAGCATTTACTGTACAGGTGCATCTCAAATTAGAATATCATCAAAAAGTTGATTAATTTCAGTAATTCAATACAAACAGTGAAATATATACATTATATAGATTTATTACAAACACGGCGATCTATTTCAAGTGTTTGTTTCTCTTGATGGTTATTGCTTACAGAAAATGAAAACCCAAAATCATTATCTCAAAAAATTAGAATATTATATAAGACCAACTGAAAATGTTATTGCAGAAATCTTGGCCTACTTAAAAGTATGTACAGTAGATGCACTTAATACATGGTGGGGGCTCTTTTTTGCACAAATTACTGCATCAATTTGGTGTGGAACGGGGGCGATCTGCCTGTGGCCCTGCTGAGGTGTTATGTAGGCCCAGGTTGCACTAATAGCAGCTCTTGTCTTCCTCTTGACAATACCCCATAGATTCTCTACTGGGTTTAGGTCTGGAGTGTTTGCTGGTCACTCAAGCACAGTGATACTGTGGTTATTAAACCAGGTGTTGGTTTCTAATATGCTTTGATACATCACTCTGAACAGCCATCTTCATAAGCAAATTTTTAGCATACCCTCCATGTGGAGTGTGTCAATGACTGCCAATGTCTTCCCCATGATTGTGTAGCCTACCAAACCAGACTAAGGGACCACTTTAATACCTTAGGAAGCCTTTGCAGGTGTTTTGTGTAAGAGATTCAAATTTTCTGATATCATTATTTTGGGTTTTCATTAGCTGTCAACAATGACAGAAATAAACACGTGAAATAAATCATTTTGTGTGAAGAATGGCTTAAAATCCCTCTGACCACTGTGCAAGACTTGTATGTGTCATTCCCAAGACGAATTGACGCTATATT
>JAOUQV010000020.1:11596747-11607443 GCA_028565295.1 Aspidoras spilotus | reverse complement strand
ATTTTACCATGCTGTTGATTTTTGTTGGCTTTGTGCTGCTGTAATAGACAAATTAAATCATCTCTCTGTCTCTCTCTCTATGTCTCTATGTCTCACTACAAACCAATGGGAATTATTATGGTCAATCTAGCCACCTTCCCTTTGGCTATGCGAATATGTGCTCATTCCGAGAAGCCATGAGAAAAGAAGTTTAATAAGATATGATATAATGTTATTATTATTTTTGTCTCTCATACTATGGAACACTGGGCCCAGAGTGGAGTTCAAACCCGGGTTCAAACCCTGGGTGGGGCGACTCTGTGTGGAGTTTACATGCTTTCCCCATGTTCGTGTAGGTTTTCTCGGGGTACTCTGGTTTCCTCCCGCATTCCAAAGGCATGCATGATAGGTTTATTGGTGTCTCTAAAATTGCCCGTTCGTTTGTGAATGTGTGCATGATTATGTGTATGCTCCCTATGATTGATTGGTGCTTTGTTTAGGATTGTTCCTGCCCTTGCGCCACGTGTTGCAGGGTGGGCACCGGGTTCCCCGTGACCCGAAAACTAGGAATAAGTGGGTATAGAATATAAATGAATGAATGAATGAATGAATATGGAACACATATCTTTTTAAATATTTTATAATTTGATATTAATTGTAACTATGTGCTGATTTACTGTAAATATAGAAAGTATGAGTTCTTGACCTGAAAGGAACATCCTTTCATGTTGTACACTAGAGAAAACTATTTTTAGACTTAGTAAGTAGAATAAAGATTTATAAATTACTTTTAATAAAGAATATACTATCATAGTCTTGCTTCTTGATAATTTCATTAATAATTCAGTGTGTTACTTCTCAACACAAAATCCTAATCCTCGGGACAGTAGGAGCCATCAATACTAATCTGTGTTCTTTTTTCATGCTTTTGCACAATGTTTCCGACCAGAGACTTGTGAGCTCCAGTTCAGTTTGTCCTTTCCTTTTGCCCCATGTATTTATTCTGTTGCTCCCTGGGCGCTGAGCTGGCTGCTCACTGCTCTGGGCACGTGTGCTTACTTCACCAGTGTGTGTATATGTGTGTGTTTCACTGCATGGATGTGTTAAATGTAGAAGATCAATTCTGCTGTGTGCAAACATAGTGGCAACATGTATCACTTGCATTAAAATAAAAACCTCTATTGTCTTCATTACACTAGTTAAAATAAAATAAATCATACTCCACATTATGTTTCAGTGTAAATAGTTTCTCAGCGCCCACTTCCAAGATGGTGTCTAGTGTCTTTGTTAAGTGTCTGTTAAATGTTTATATTTGTATGATTCGTCTTAATTATTCTGTATTGCACATGTCCAAACCATCTCAATCGGCCCTCTCTAACTTTATCTCCCAATTTCTCAACATGTGCTGTCCCTCTGATGCTCTCATTCCTAATCCTGTCCATCCTGGTCACTCCTAATGAGAACCTCAACATCTTGAGTCCGAAAGAAGAAGAAGAAGATTCTGTATTGCTGAATCACCATCTCTTGGAAGCCAGTTCAGTTGATTGTCTATATTTCATCAGTGTAGTCCTACTCTCTCTACCCTGAGTTTGAGCTGCTGGCTTTATCTATTTAATGTTCTGGGAACTGTTGCAGTATGGCTGGCTTATTAGCCTAGAAGCACATGCTGTTGTGTGGCTTAACATTCAGCCCTAACCCAGACCAGTAATCTTCATTCAACCTGCTCTGCACTCTGAGGCTTACTCTATCCACTGCTTTTCAGCCTAGGGCCTCCACCTACCCTGCTTTGCAGCCTGAGGCTGTTTAATCACATAGATGGTTATTGTTCACCTTAGACTTTTATTTTGTGACCAGGCTGTTAATTCACATTAAGAAAAAGTTTATTTTACGGTCATATAAAGTTTAAAAAAAATTACATTTCAAAATATTTATTTGTATCCTGACATCATGAATGAAAGGAGCAAGACTGCCAAGATACCCTTTTCTTGTTCAGCTGTTCACAAAAACAAAGCATGAGAGGATCAAAAGCCATTTCCGGTACTCTTGTGAAAACAAGTGAAAATAAAAATTACTTCCCAAAAACAAAAGAAATCAATAAAAACATGTAATCAATAAAAACAAAATACACATGTTTAAGAACAATACAATTCACATCTTATACTGTTATGTTCATGTCATATATATATATATGCATATATATATATATCTAACCTCACATTTAGCAAATTCACTTTACAAAAAATATACTGCATTTATGTATAGAATATATACATTCTGGAACACTTCAAGTAACTAGTATTATATTTACATATTTTTTACAAAGTTGCTGGGATTTAAGTGCAGATGGAATAAGATGGCTCACATGACTTGTTTTTACCTTCTATTAGTTAGTCCATTTTTATGTGAGTTGTATTGTAGCCTTATTCAGACTTCTATAACAAAGTTATCTTCTGTCTGTCTGTGTATACTCTCATGCCGACACACTGGTTCGGCTTTCCATGGACTGAATCCTGCAGCCAGAAAGTCCAAGGTGTGCAAAGTCCAAGGTGTCCATTTATTCCTTGCGTTAACATATGACGGAGCCATGCCACTTTCAGAGATATGGAGTTTGTCGCTGTACTTACACGTCAGGTAGGTGTAAACACTGTTTATAATATGTGTGCATCAGGCAGATATTAAGAATAAATGTACAGTACATAATACATCACATTATTAGGAAAAAAATTAGGGACTGTGCAATACAGTGTATATACGAATAGAACTATGAGGAAACTACGCACGAGTATACATTCATTCATGCAGCTAACTCCACACAGGGAGGCCAGCCGGTAAGGGTAGACATATGAATGCTAATTTCTTCAATTCCAATAAGTTTCAGGTATTGAAACCAATGACCTTGATGTTTTAACATTTTTGAACTGAAGGATGACCCAAACCATATATTAATCTGAAATGCTTTCCCTAATCGTTTCCATAGGTGTAAATGTTGTGAATTGATGTTGACTGGGGTCTCAGACATCATTCAACCCTGAGCAGGCAAGTCTATTTATATAGCACCTTTCATACACTGCAAGCATTCAAATTGCTTTACAAATTATCAAGTACAGAAGTAATTAAACCAAACTTTAAAAGAGAAATAAAAAGTTTTAAACTGAATTTAAAACATTGCTCAAACAGGAATGTTTTCAGCTTGGATTTAAACTTTTTGTAGGACCTGATTACTGATATGCAGTAGAAATATGAGCCAAGCAGAACTCGCAGATTACTAGAAACTAGTCAGTTAGTCCTGCCTAAGGTAAAGACTAAACACAGTGAAGCAGCTTTTCACCACTATGCAACTCTTAAATTGAACCAGATAACAGTGGGTATTAGAAGACCCCCGACTATAGACATGTTTAAATCCAGGCTGAAAACATTCCTTTTTGGGTAGGAATTCCTTTTATTAAGTTTCTATTCTACCTCTTTTACACTGTACTGGATTTCTTTGTTATTTAAATTCTTAATTTTCTTATTTTATTATTATTATTTTATTATTATTTCTCTTTTTTGAAAGTCAGGTTTGATTACTTTTCTAATTTGTAAAGCACTTTGTGTGTATGAAAGGTGCTTTATAAATAAACTTGCCTTGCCTAAGTGCTTTATCCTGCTCAGGGTTGAATGAGGTGGAAATACAACTTGTCTTAGATGACGGCCCACGTCAGTTAACAATGTACACACACATTGACACCTGTGGAAAATCAGGAAACAAATTTCAGATTAATACATTGTTTGGGTTGTTTTTCAGTTTAAGAATTTTAAAACATCACGGTCATTGGTTTCAATACCAGAATTTCAATTTGATGAAATGCAGAGGGCCTTTAATAATATATGGTCATGTCACATTCTGATGCATTATTGACTGTGTGTCCAATCACTGTTCAAATCTGAGCACCATCAAAGTCATACATATGCTGGTTGGGCAGCAAATAGTACATTTTTAAAGCCTTTTGTCAAACCCTCCTAAAGCCACACATGTACTCTGTATTAACAGCGGCCAAATGCTTCTCATGTATCAATGCGAAAAGACAGAAGCTTCTCAGAATGCATGTTGTTGAGTGTGCGCAGGTCTGGAAGTTTAAGCAGCAGCTTGGTGAACCGAGAGACATCACCAGGGGCACTCTTGCTGATTAAAGCACGAAGGGCTTTAATCAGGCTGTCCTGGAGCATCTCCACTGACTTTACATTTTCGATACCAGCGCGATCTGGACAATTAGAAAAAATATATTTGTGCATATAATTCATATTTTAAATTATTAATACATTATAAAAGCATATTAATAGTACCAGATAAATATTTATATTTTTCATTAAAATATTCTAATGCTAACCTGTACAAACCAGCACCACAGCAGTAAAAAGACTAAGCTCCTCAGCCGAGAGTTCTAGTTCACTGAGCTTTTCACTGAAGTCGAACATGGTTCCCAACAGGGCTCCCATTCCCATGTGCCTCAAAGCTTCCAGGCTGTAGGTGGTGCCAGAAATAAATTTGACAGTCTTTTCCTTGACATTAAACAAGGATGCAAAACGTACCATCAGCACCTATGAAAAGAATGAGAGAGGGAAACAGACCAAGGTTAAGAAAAGCAAAGTAAAAACAATATCAATAAACTAATTACCGAGAAACAGGTTTTAATGACTCTTAATGGAATTCATGAAAACGGAGCGTATCTTATTGAAGAAACAATAACTTGTAAAGGTCAGAGTTAATAATAAACCGCCTGTTCTAAGTAAAAACACCTCTAGGTTCACAGTGTACACCTTGTACAATCAGGCATGTAGCCTATAGTTCATGGACAAAGAGTTATATAAATGATAACTGCTCCTCTCACTCCGCTCCTCTTTGCTAACAACAGCTTGATGGATATACATTAAAAGTATAATATAGTCCTGCTATACTTGCTATAATAAAATCACATTGCCATTCCTCCATTGTAGGTGGAGGAAGATACAAAAATATATATAACTATACTCCTGGATGTCTACTTTCTACCATTAGTGAACACAAGTCATACATGCATTTGGAACAGAACCAGATACCACAAGGTTAACTTAGTAACAAGTGGCAAACCAGATTGTCTTATATGTTTATAAATTAAGTATTACATTGACCAGAAAGTATATAGATGAACAACGGAACTAGTCTCTGCCCACAGGAAACAGATTTTAGCAGTGACACAATTGTCATTTTGGGTAACCATTTTCTTTTGCTTAATTCACAAGGGGTCATGGGCCAGCCGGTGCTCACACGGCAACTCTAGGCCTTGTACTCTAGGTACAAGGGCAGGAACAATCCTAGACAGCGGGACAATCTATTGTAGGGCACATACTTACACTGTCACACACACATTCACACACTAAGGGTCACTTTAGAGGAACCCAGAGTACCAGAGAAAACCCATGTGAATACAGGGAGAACACTCCACACAGAAATGTTCTTGCTGTCTTATTGTTGTGAGGCATCACCTTGCTGGGCGGCGACAGCACTACCACTGTGCAACCGTGCCGGGTGTATGACAAGACATGCAGTATTTAATTTATTTGATATTAAAGACAGCATATTTTTTGAGGCCTACCTCAAAGGTGCCTGCTTTAAGCAGTGTGATCTGATCATTTTGGGACAGAGAACTGAATCCTGGAATATGCTTTGCAAACTCCACCACCTCACGCACAGCTGGTGTGAAACTCAAAGAGAAATCTTCCCAAATCTCTTGTGGTGTCTTGTTAGGATCTGCCTGAGGATGCATGTTCATTGGACAAGCCTGGAAATGGTAAAGCTGGTTTAGAAAATTATTTACAGGTTACATTATTTTAGTATGCACTAGTCAGCAAGTTGGTCCTGCTCAGAGTTATTTAGGATCCTATTCGTTAATATCATTACACAGATTGTTAGTCAACTATGGTCTACTTGTCTATCATGATGTCTATTGCGATAACTGCAGACTCACCAGCAAGATGTCCTTTTGGTTCTTCCATGGGAAGTTTTTCATCATATTATTGTTGCTATTCACTTTGTGCTCTTGACCTTCACACCAGATGCTGTTGGTGATGTGGTGCCTATTGTTTTGATGTAACAGCGTCTGAGACCGGTTGGAGACTAAGGACATATTGTATTGATTGTTATCAGGTTGGAAGCCATTGGATTCTAGAACTGCAGAAGACTGATATATAGAATTTATACTATATCCAGATGCAAAGCAATTACTGTTGTGGCCTTCCAGGTCAACTCCATTTTTGGGATTTAGTGTGGCCATTAGCTTATCGTGAGCGTAGACAAAGGTCTCACTATGAGCTTTAGTAATGGCGTTGATGGTCCTGTCCATGCCAGGACTACGGCACAGTGGTGGAGATTTGGCAATCCGAGGCAGGCTCTGGGCAGTTTGGGAAAAAGGTGATGCTGGAGCTGGTGGAGAGGGGGAAGGAGTTACAGGCACAGCAGAAGGCTGCATCTGAGGAGCCACTGTCAGACCTGGGCAGGGTGAGGAGGAGGATGAGAATGATGATGATGATGAGAAAGAGGTGCTGTTGTTAGGAGGAGCCAGTTGAAATTCATTCTGAAGCTGGTGGTTCACCATGTTATTCATGGCAATTTGCATCTCAGCTAGCATGCGCTGTTTTTCACGTTTCGGGATGCGACCAAAACGGACAGCTGTAAATGTAAAAAAAAAAATTGTTATTTTAGATGCTAGGTTTGTTAAATATTAAACATAACTTTGTGCATAACCTTGCTGATTTAACTTTGATTCAGTTGATAAATCAATATTCCACAGTACACTAGTTAAAGTAGCTACTCAACAAAGATAAATATTTAGAGAGTAAAAATTAGCTCCCTGGTATAGTGATAATAAACGAAATCTAAATCAAAATACTTAAACCTTAACATAATTGGCATCCAAATAAACTAGTAGTGCTTCAAACAGCATGGAAGCAGTGACGTGAGATATATATATATATATATATATATATATATAAGCTCCTAGTGCCAATAAATCAGCATATATCTCCAGTTTAATTGAGGAAAATAAAATAATTAAATACTGTAGCTAAGCTATCTAGTAAAAAGACCAATTCAGGCCCATGCACTTCATTATACAAGATTTTATATATTGTAAGCCATTGAAAATATCAGACAAAATGTATACTATTAACTTAGGTCAATATACCGGTAATTCTATTGCTGATATGGTCATGATCATGATATAATTATTTCTAATATATATCATTCTATATATAATCATTCTAATCATCATCCTATGTACTAGATCCCCTACCCACATAGCTCTTAAAATAAATTCTTCCAGGAACGACTTAGCCACTACTAAAAATAATTAACTCTAGTTAATACCGGTTATATACCAAAATCCTATACATTAACAGTAACTAAACCTCAAATTAAAAAATCTAACATTGTCCCTAGTCAACTTTTTGATTATAGGCCAATATCAAATCTCTGTTTTATTAGTAAGGTTCTTGAAAGCAGTTAAATTCATACCTACACAGGAACAACATACATGAATTCTTATCAGTCAGGTTTTAGCACAAAGACAGCACTGGTTAAAGTGATAAATGAAGCATCTGATCAGGGTTGTGTATCCTTTCTTGACCTTAGTGCAGATTTTTATTGATCATACTATTCTCCTTCATAATCTGGAGATAAGGAAATGGCCCTGTTCTGGTTTAAATTTTCTCTATAAACTTTGATACTGTCCTGTATTTTATTTCTGTAAGATGAATTGAATTGATTTTGGTTTTACTTTAAGCAGAAGAAAAATTATTGTTGAACAACCTTACCATCACGAGACATTCCAACAGATAAACACTTCTTAAAACGACACTGTTGACACCGATTGCGGTTTATCCTCATTATTGTACATGTTTCATTCTTCAGGCACTTTTTGTACTGTATATTCTGCTGAATGCTCCGACGGAAGAATCCCTGCCAATAATAAACACAACAAGATTAGTATACTTGAAATTCAAAACTGAACATAGTTTTCCAACTGGAATGTCACAGTAACAATAACATCCTTACCTTGCAGCCTTCACAGGCATGCACACCGTAATGAAACCCTGATGCTACATCGCCACAGACTTTGCAGAGTAACACCATTCCATTTAGTTCTTATATACACATGCAAAACACAAAAACAGGATAAATCAATCTCAGTCATGAATCTATTATTGACATTGTCTTTGAACAGGAGGCTTTTATATTTACTTGTAAGAGTAGCAACTGATTTGTTTTGTGGGTTGTATATGATGTTGCTTTCATCATTCCCCCTTGGAGAGCCTTCTGAGCTTGATGAACTCTGGTCTTCACCACATGCTGAACTGCTAGTGTACATGCGACAAGAATCATGGGAACCATTTGGCGAGGGTGGAAAGCATGACCCAAAGTATGGTTGTGTCAATGATTTAAGACTGCTGTTGGAATTCTCACTGTACATGAATATAGGGCTGGTGCAGTTAGGAGAGCCTCCACATGATCCGATGTAAGAGATTACGCCTCCTAGTGAGAGAAAGACGAGAAAGACGAGTGTTTTATGCACTTTAATGGTAGTGGAGTTTAGATTATTTTTAACAGGTGGCATAAATACATTTCCAATACCGCACTTTTAATTTTATTTTTGGGACCAGGTAAACCCCATTGATCAGCTTTCCAAATTTCTTATTACCACGCCATCTATTTTTATATATACTGGACAAAATATTAGGCACGTTTTTTTTTTTTTTTACAAAATTTGCTATAGATGAATAATGTATTAATTTGTTTTTTTTTCTACAAAACATATGTAAAGATAAATGTTTGTATATTTGTCTGAAAAGTGGTCTGTTATGTAATATGATTGGAAATCTAACAACTTTGCTGAATTTGTTCCAAGGAATGTTCATAAATGAAACATCTAAAAAATATTGTATATCAGTGAATAGCTTTAAAATATAGATCATTGCTCTGAAAATGTCTTCTTCGTGTGCAATACTTCCTGTTCACACTTTCTTTTCTGAATTATATGTGCTTTCACCACACCCATTCTTCCTCAGTTTTTATTATGTGTTATTTTCTCTTTTGTCTAGTCATTGGAAATAACTGGGGTTTTTTTAATTAATATAACCCCAATCAAACTGGTGTCTGTCCTGTACCATTCTAGCAAACATTATAGAAGCCAACTATCTCCAAAGGTTTTATAACCATTGAAGTTCAGAACAAAAAGTCATAGGGCTACATGTGCAGATGCATGTCCCAGCATAAATCTCTCTCCCCCCCCCTTTTTTTTCCTAATGTCTTAACCTTTACATCATCTTTATTTATGGCTTCAAACGCAATAACAAAACCTTGAAGGAGCCACAATTCAGGAAAAACCAGTGGGTGTAACCTGCATGCGCAGAATATGCCTGGAGCATCAAGCAAGCACACACTGCTATGCCACGTGCACCTCAGTCACATGGCTGCACAATGAGACTGATTTGTCTTATATGGATCCACCTTACAGACGATAGTCTTTGACGCAATCATTCACAATCCTCAATTCCTTACAGATATATCCTGTACTACTTTTGGATAATGATTAAATAGCATGTTATTTGATGGTTTATGTGGAAGTATTTTGAACAGCATTTTATAAAATTATAGAAGATACAGTATGTTAAAAAAATCTAAATTTCAACTGACTATTAGAGGAATGGTGTGTCGTAAATATTATGAAGTTATCAACCAAAATTATCTACTGTTTGTAAGCAATGAGTCCTGCTTGGGGACCCTAGGTCAGTAAGGGGCCACATATAGCTGACAAAATTGACCATAAAGCTCACATGCAAAATACGAAATCTGATTGTTAACTCTGACCAAGTTCTGTGCCCAAAAATGTGTGTAGACCCCAAATCAAATAACAATGACACTGTACATTAGTGTAAGCTTCCATTGTACTTTGACCCCAGCTTTATTACAAGTGGAAATATGCGAAGAGAAGAATTTCAGTGTGTGGTAATTTAAGTGTGACAAATAAAGGCTTTTATTTTTATGCGATACAAATGTGATTTTCGTTGTTCCTAATAATGTTTTATTTTTACATTAAACATGTTTTAATGTTGTTTATAATTTAAACATAATAATAATGTAAATGTTTGTACTATTATTAATAACACAATGGTGATGGACGCCGGTTGATTTGGCTAGGTGGGGGAACAGTCTTGCGATAATCGCACTGGTCGCCACCATGTCCTAATTTTTAAAGTAAACATGTATTATGAGTGCAGACCGCATCCTGGTGTTCGATATAAACCTGTCCAATCAGAACGCGCGCTTGCCTCACGTGGCTAGTACACGCTGGACCTGCCTCAGCGGGAAGATTATGTAATGAGCGCGAGCTCGAAGTGAAAACAAAGCGCACATGGCGGTGCACGTGATCACAGGCTGGACGTGCGTCTGCTCTCACGCAAGAATAGTTATCTGTACACCTGACTTCTATTCTGACCTATTTCCTCATAGGGCGCGAAAACATTGTTTTTCACATCTAATGTGCCTTCATTTCCTCAAAACGAACAACTGTAGACGAACTCGCAGTGCCTATGCGTATAAAGATAATAATAGTAATAATAATAATAATAATAATCACATTTTTAGCTATTTATTTACGTTTATTCATTAAGAAAATCTATCATAGATGGATCGAAATTATAAGTA
>JAOUQV010000020.1:11551266-11561980 GCA_028565295.1 Aspidoras spilotus | reverse complement strand
ATAACCTCCTGCACTTTCTTGTTCCACCACCAAGTTTCCTTGCTGTCTTTTACCTGTCCAGATGACACACCAAGTACCATTTTGTCTTCTTCTCTTCCTCTTCCTAAGTACCTCGTGTGGTTTACCTGGTGCTTCTGCCTCCACTCTTGTAGGTCACCCTGTGCTCTTCCTTGGTAATATGTGTTTACTGAATCACAAGGAACATCTAAAGTAAAATAGAATGTGGTTAAGGCTAGAGATTTTTGGGAGACAGTTCAATGTACTGATGAAACCAAACTGGAAATGTTTGGACATATGGAGCAGCTGTATGTCTGGGGTGCAAAAGGCCAGGCTTATGACCAGAAGAATACTATCCCCACAGTGTTGGCATCATGGATTCTCAGAAATACCAGGCTATTTTAAAGAGTAACATGATGCCATCTGTTGACAAATGAAACCTTCCAGCAAGACAATGATTCCAAGCACACTCAACCAAATCTTAGCTGAGAAAAAGTTCCTGGAATGTTTTGAAATGGTCTTCCCAGTCACCAGATATAAACCTAATTGAAACTCTTTGATGTGATTTAAGGAAGGCAGTTGAAGCATGGAAGCCATAAAAAATCACTGAACTACAGGCATTTGCACATCAAGAGATTCCAGTTGAGAGATGTAAGAAGCTTGTTAGTACTTAACGGAAAAGTTGTTGGAAGTTATAAATGTTAAAAATAAGCCACAAAGTATTAAAGCAGAGAGTTGAATCATGTGTTCAAAGAGTTAAATCTTTTTTTTCATTTGAACCTCGACCTAATAACTCAATTGTGTATTAATTTATACTATTTGTTGTTTAAAGAGATTTTTTAGTCATACACTGTAATTATTATGAGTCACATCACTATAATGTCTTTGGAGGTGAGGGGATGAATATTTATGGCGGAAACACAAGAGTGTTAAATTAGTGGAAGTCATAGGTTTGCAAACAAACCTTGCAACCAGAAGGTCCCCGGTTCGCTTTCCAGTACTGCTAAGTTGAGATACAGCTGAAGTATCGTTGGACAAGGTATCTAAACCTTAGTTTCTCCCCGGGTGTTGAAGAGGCTGCTCACTGCTCTAGGCATGTGAGCTTACTTCACGTGTATATATGTGTGTGTCACTGCACGCATGGGTTAAATATAGAGGACCAATTTCGCTATATGCAAGCATAGTGACAAATAGATCACCTTCACATTTTACTTTCACACAAAAAACATTGTAGCTGTGACGTATTACATGCTAATTGAAAGCACTATCTCACTGACAACATGTCCACATGACCATTTACACATTTAGGACATTTATAGCATGCATCACAATGTTAGCACAGAGTTGCAAGAAACACTGTATACAATGTCATTGTACATTGTAGCATCACATACAGTAAATATTCTTCCTGGTGGTGAGGTGTTGACTCAAGCCCATACCTGTTCCGACATGACAATGGTCCTGTGCACAAAGCAAGTTCAATGACAACATGGTTTGTCAAGTTTGGAGGTTAAAAACTTGATTGCACAAACCCTGACATTAACCCTTTCTGTACCGCAAAGCTCCTGACTAAGCAAATCTGGAAGTTCCTATAATAAGAAAAGGAGGACTACATCTGGAATGGATGTTTAGTAGCATGTGCGTGTGATGGCCAGGTTTCCACAGACCTAGTGGTTATATACAGTAGGTGAAAGAGTTTACAGCATCATCTTGATCAATGCATGACCATGTTCATCTCACATTGCTTAATTTATATTTAAATCACAAGGAATCACATTATATTCCCAGATGCGTTGCCAGTCAGCTATTTTCATTTCTGTCATATGTCATGTCATGTCCTGTCATGGCTTCACATATGCACTCTATGGGATAGGAATTATCTGAATGAGCATTCCAATCTCTTGCCAGCTGTTGCAGCACCTGAAAGTCTAACCCCAGACTTCAATTTGGTCACAAGTAAAATAAGAACCGTGAACACCAGTATTGTTTATTCTTGTATTTGGAAGATTCACTAACTACCAAAACGTTCTTTACTTATCGGGTTAATTGTATCTAATTATGAAAACTGGTTGACACAGCATAATTTACCTGCTCCGCGCGCTTGCGGTCACGTGGTACATCACGTGACAATAGTTTGCCGGTTGGGGGAGAGTCCGTGCAAACAGAAGCTCCCCCATACAACCGCAGAGGAGAAGGAGGAGGAGTATAGTGGAGGATCCAAATAGAGCTTCTGTCGCGTTTACAACACACACACACCACTTGGGTGTGTATACTGCATGTCGGAACTAAAGAAAGCGCTGTGTTGTACTTCCAGGAGTAGCGAGAGGAGGAAAAAAAGTGTGGTATGTGAACGGGGATTGTCGAATCTGTATTAGTGCAACGGAAAGCTGTTAGATTAAGGCGGTGTGTCTTATTTACCCGCAGCCACAGGACCGACCATTAGTGTCACCATTCTCCATCCTGACTGGGGAAAACCGCGCCGTGTTCCGTGCACAGGCTTAGTCGCCGTTTCACATGGAGCTCGTGTGATGTTTGAGTATAACATATTTTGGGTCTGTATGCAGTGAGTAAAATTACACGCCTCACCGAAACGACCTGCACGACCGCAGAGGACAGAACAGGGAGGGAGCAACTGGCCCTTAGCACCATTCTATGTGCACCTCACTCGTGGATCTCGTTCCGTCGTTGTGCACGTCTTATCTCTTTGGCACGAAATGTCACTGACGGCTGTGTTTTCATGACCCACTGGAAACAGGGGGTTTGATCAGCATTCACGTTTTTCGTTTCACGGCAATTGAGCTACAATGTAAGCGCGCGGCGGTTTTATTCCCTCTGCCTCTATTGCTTGTTCTTCGCTATCAGTCAGGATCGACGCAGGGCTCTTATACGTGCTGCCTTTATCAAAATGCCGGCCGGAATGAAGCCTCTAGAGAAATTCCTTAAGAAGCAGACAAACGCGCTGACCCGGGCCGGGGGTTTCGGAGGAGATAAGGCGGCGGCGGGCACGAGCGCGGCTCGGCGGCGTGCCAGTCTGTCGCGCGTCGTGCCCTTCTTCCGCGAGAGCTCGCCCGAGGGAGGACCAGCGCGTGGAGATGTCTTCAGCCCAGAGACCGAGGAAGCTCCGTGCTGGCCGTCTGCCGCCGCTACTGACATCCGGAGCCCATCATTGTCCAGCGACGAGCAGAGTTCCGAAGCGAGCCTGGACACAGGCTGGACTCCGCTTACCGCAGACACACCGGAGAACCTGGCTCTTGCGCTGCTGGACAGCGTGGCGGGCAAGCGCTACGGCAACTGCACAGGTACGGGCCGGCCATAAGACACATTAATAATAAATAAATAAATAAACAATTCGCCTTATTACAGTTGTTTTAAGTAACGCACGAGAGGTGAAGTAGTAAAATCACCGGTGTTTCAAGATTCCTGATCACCTGTCAGGGCACAATGTCCTGGAAGTAACATATAAAAAGGCGCGAATAGCATATATACTATAAACACACGCCAACACGCATATGCACTATCCCCAATACCTAACGCAACCGATAACACTTGTGAAGGACCTGGATACTATACATGTGAAATGTGTGTTATGGCTTTTAGGGAACATTTCAGTTGCTTGCTGAAACAATAAACAACTGAAGGTTACATAACATTGCTGGAGTTGGATATGGAAAACTAGGTGTACAGATTTCATTTTCAAAACAGTACACTCAGCATCCAGTGCCACTAATTCCTGAGTGGTGTTATAAAACTGGAAGCTCTTATGAGCATGAGGGGTGTAATGATGGACTGTACAGGGCAATATTTTTACACATGACACATTCACATCACAGAGTTGTATGTATCTAAAAAAATTAGACAAATCAGATTCCATAATGCTACAGCATCTCAAGTCAACAATAGTACATATACGGGTAATTAGTATAAGATATGTACTGTACAACCATATATAAACCGTTGCTTTAATTCTATTCTGCTCTTTGCTCTTTAAATCTTTCATTTGCAAACCTAAAAAATTGAAATTGTTAAGACAAAATGGCTTCTGTTTGAGAGTAACTACAAGACTGAGGGGGAAATTAGACGACATCTGGTGTGTTGTGGTGTTATTTATTTATTTTTACACCCGGGTCATATGACTGGCTGCATAACAAGAGTTTAATCATGTACATGGTTGTGAAAATCACATTATAATCATATTCAGTGTAGGTGCAATTTAGATGTCACTTTACCAGGAATTATGTCCTAAAATACCAAATATATGCTTTTGATGAGAAATGATGCTGCTGAATGTTTTAGACAGGGATTAAGGGGAGATATATGTTTTTAGCTGGGGCTTTTGCACACTGATTTCCATACCGTGTAGGAGGAAATTTTTCTTGTTATGCAGGTTATATTTCTCTGATCTTCTTCGTAGGTTGGTGTTCTTGTGTGTCTATGAATATGAATGTTTATTACAAGACAGTAGTGATTTGCACTGCTGAGACTCGTCAGTTGGGTTGCTGCAGCACCAAGTGCACATGGGTAGTGAAGTGTTATGAAGACGTATCCATGGAAACAGCAGGACCCTGAGAATGATGGCCATGCCTGTGAGAAAGGGGCTACATGTATAGAAGAGCAATAAGTAGTTCACAGTGCAGTATGTTTGCACTTGCTTATACCATACCTACAGCTAGTATACAGATAAAAAAATGACATTATTATGATGTTTGGGCTATAATTAAATTTTTTAACATTATGCATATGCTTTTAAAATGTCAGTGACAGTCACAACTGTTTTGGTAGTCTGGTAGAACTTTAAAAAATGTAAATAATCTTGGTTTAAATCTTTTACGACTGTACATTGATTCATATAAATTGCAATCTTTTATGTTGTTTTCTATTTTTTTGCAACTGTGCTGAAGATTTCTGGTAGAAATGTGCATCTTGAATGCCATGTCATACGCATTTATCGCTTTGCGATGACTGGCTGCATGGAGACAGTGTCCATGAGTGCTCTGAGGTATAAATACTGAAAAATTCTTCCAATCTCTGGTCAACCCTGCAGTCAACTTGACATTGTTCTAGGCAGAACCTGGTATGCACCTTATTTTGGAAAATTATGCATTTAAATACCATGCTGCAGCTCACAGTCCCCATGAGTGGATTTGTGATCGCTTTTTGTCTGGAACCTACTCTTTGGCCTTGCCATCAAGGGTGACCCTGCTAGAAGCATAGGTCAAGAAAATAATGCTCTCATACTTACGAGAACAGTCAAGCTTCTCTACAACGACGAAGTAATCCCAGGTGAAGGCGTCTTATATATAATAAAGATAATACACTGTGTCTCAGTCTTTTCAAACAAGAACATCTGAGCATCCAAGCTAATGAATTTCTATGAAGTGTTATGTTTTTCTCCATGCTGTCACTGCTGTTTTGTATTTTCAGTATGAATACAGATCGTGAAAGCGGGGCCGCACAATCCTTCTGGATTTTTGGGTTTTAAGCAGGAGGTCTCAGAAAGGTTACCAGAGGGATACATCTGCCCATTCTCTGACAGCAGCAATTAAAGCATACATACCCACATACTAGTGTTCAGAAAACAGAGCTAAAGAAGAGACAATAGATTATTATGTATATACACCATATACAAGCACTTAAATCGTTCAGATCTGCTGTGTATGGTTATTTATGATAGCCATATGTTTATTTGAAATAATTATGTAATTGTCTCTATAATGATACAACAGTTGTTTTAATATTACACATTTGCAATGGAGCTGCATTTTAACCTGAATACAGACCGTGAAAGCGGGGCCTTACGATTCTTCTGGCTTTTTGGGTTTTTAGCAGGAGGTGTCATAAAAGTTACCACAGGGATAACTGGCTTATGGCGGCCAAGCGTTCATAGCTACGTCGCTTTTTGATCCTTTGATGTCGGCTCTTCCTATCATTGTGAAGCAGATAGTGTTGGATTGTTCACCCACTAACTATTAAACGCGAGCTTTTTAACTACAGATGATGTCAGGTTTCTAATATTGTGGTCTAAAACCAGGTGTTTAAGTTTCTTTGTCTAACTCCTGTATATTTGGACTTTGAGTGGAAACTGGAGCACCCGGGCTAAACTTGCGCGAACACGGGGAGAACATGCAATCTTCACACAGAATTTGTCCTTTTTGCTTTAAGGTGTCAGTGCTATCCTCTGCGTCACTGTGCTACCTCAATTGATTGGGATGTTGTAATCATCTTAGGTCATGAAGATAATGTATCATATCTCTTAAGCCACTGCCAAGTCTTCAACTTATTTCCGGTTATCAGAGTCCGTAGATTAATGAAGAGTAGATGTTCAAAAGTCAAATGAACTTTTTTCTCTAGATCTGAAGTTTCTGTAAAAACACTGTTGTGACTGTTGGAGTCAAAAATCTTTCACAGTAGTAATAAAATCACAGTTCCTTCACAGCCCCTTCCGTCTGTGATTACTAACATTCTTTAGGTTTGAAGATTGTTTGACAACTGTGCTGTGGAAAATTCAAACAAGTAAACAGTCAGGTGTCTTTATTTGTCTTTTCTGCAATGTGTTGAAGTAGAAGTAGTGAAATGTGCTTGAACAGAGTGTGTACTCTGCTTGAACAATGGATTAGAAACACCTAGTGGGTGGAATATGATGACAGATAAAAATGCCCCAGTTGGTGGCTACATAACGGCTCTCTTATAAGATGTTGACTTTTCCACTACACATCAGAAGTCATTATTTAACAGCTATGGGTAAACACATAGACATGGATTCTGGATGTGTGCTTCCACTGTTTTAGCAACAGCTGAACTTGTAGTGTATTCCCTTTCCATCAAAATACATCTAGGTCAGAATGTGTCAAAATTGCTAGGAGAACTGGAAAAGCTTCAGTGGGCATGGGTCGACTTGTGTATGGAAGGTTTTTTGTGGAGTCTGTTCCCGAATCAACTGTTATAGACTCTTATAATCTGGTAAAATCCTGGTTCCTGTGAAGGTTTCTTCCCCTTTTCTTCATACTGTTTTGGCACCGTGGCCATTCGGCTTGGTCATTAAGGATAAAAAGTATAACTTACATAAACTTCATGATTATATCCGGAATTTAATTCTATTAAGTTGCCTAGTAACAAGTTTCCTATTGTGTTACAGGGAAAAAAGAATTAAATTTAACTGAACATATAAAAGTACTAAATTCCTCTTATGTCGTCTCATAAAGATTATACTTCCAGCATTGTTAAATAGTATTCAAACAGCATTGTTTTAGAAAATTCTTGTTATTTATTGAAAAGATCTATCTTTAATTTGACACTTTTCCCAGTCAGATCACTCCCAGCCATCATTTCTATAGGGACATCATGATTTCTTTGCTTGACAGACATTGCAGTGTCTAGTTCATTGTTCTTTGGTATTGTTGACTATTTGCCTTACAGTGCTAATCTGACAGCATGAGGCATTTCCCAGGCTAGCATGTCAGGACAGGGGTTGAAAGAGAAACTTTAGAAAAATCCTAAAAAAAAAAAAGCTGAAAGCTGAACCAGTTGCACATATTAACATTTGTACACACTGGCGCATGGACTTTCCCCGTCATTACACCTCAGTTGGTTTCTTTCACACCTCTCGTGTGGGAAGGGCTTTGTCCTGGTGGAGACATGTCCACACAAAGCCACCACCTTTTTAATTAATTATTATGGCATTTGTGTGCAGTAATAACTTAAACACCTAAAAGGCTCTTTAGTTGGCATGCTCAAGCATATTATCCTGTAGGCCAGTGTTTACTCCATAGTGTCGTCAGCTGTCGAGATTTTGTGTGAACTAAGATGCAGAAGCCATTTTGTTGTCTTCACCCATGTAAGAGTGAGCCCTACACCCGCCCATTCTCTGACAGCAGCAATTAAAGCATACATACCCGCATACTAGTGTTCAGAAAACAGAGCTAGAGAAGACACAATAGATTATTATGTATATACCATATACAAGCACTTAAATCGTTCAGATCTGCTGTGTATGGTTATTTATGATAGCCATATCTTTAATAATGATGTAATTGTCTCTATAATGCTACATTATTTGTTCTAACATTACACATTCGCAATGGAACTCCATTTTAACCTTTAATTAGTTAACATTGACATTATTTTGACAAATTTTTACTAGTTATGGAGTTAGCTAGACTCCCAGCCACTCCAGTACTATAGTGTGGTATCTGGTCCCTACAGAGATTGCTTTGGTAGTCCTAACCCTGGCACATTAATATTTTCTAATGCCAGAAAGTTTGCTTCATCTCCCAGCACCGTATAAAGAGTATAGAAGAGATTTCAGGAGACAGGCTGGTACTTTAGGAGAGCTGGAGGAGGTCCTTAACCCATCACCAGGACTGTTATCTGCTTCTTTTTGCAAGGAGGAACAGGGTAAACACTACCAGTGCCCTCCAGCTGGCCACTAGTGGGAAGTTTTCTGACCAAACAATTAGAAACAGGCTTCTTGAAGCAAGCTTTTCACAGATGAGAGCAGGTTTCACCTGAGCACAAGTGACATCATTTTATGATGCCTTTAGCATCTGGGGATGATCTGGGGATGCATAATCCCTGGAAGGACACATGGACCTCTACAGTCTAGGCAACGGCACCTTTACTGCATTTAGTTATTGGGATGGAATTTTTTTATCTATTATTAGGCCCTGTGCTGGGGAAGTGGGTACTGGATTCCATATTCTGAATGACCCTTTCTGGAATTATGCGGCTAGTGTATGCAGGCAGTTATTGGAGGATTAATGAATTTGATATAATTTACTGAACTCCTTGTTTGCCTGACATAATTCCCTGTATAACACCTCTGGGTCATTATCCTTTAGTCCATCTAACATCGCAATGTTGCATCTCCACGGACACCACCTGTCATGAGTTGCTCTAATGGACTTTCAGCTAAATGGAGTAGCCTGCTGCATCATTTTTTTACTTTGAATTGAGGAGCGTTTTGGAATTAAACCCACTGTAGGGTCATAATTTACATTCCTTCATCAAATACTATGGCTCTCTTTCCTAACACATAACCCATTCATCAGAAAAGATATTCTGCAAATGTTTTCCCCAATGAGGTTTGATGTGAAATTTGATGCTCCTTACATTTTCTGAGCAGTGTATATCTTGCATCTGCTATGGTATCCTAATTATACCAAGAACATTGTGTACTGTTGTATGTTATTTTTTAAACTGCTGTTGATTCCCTCTTTCTTATGTTAATGCTTGTTCATGGTGGGCCAGAAGCAGGAATACATTGTTCGTTTGGGGAAGGCATCCCAAGGTGTATCCCAAGGGTATGTCGCATGAGTGTTGATATTAGAACACGTCATAAAACCATATGGATGCTGTTACAACATGCAAAAGTCCACATAAACAGCCATCCTAATAGGGGATAGTATACATGTAACCTTTGAAATATCAATATGTATAGGTGATGCTGGAATGGAGGTGTCCATTGTTGTGCTTTATGACTCTAGACTTGCAGTTTGAGTCATGTTTCACTTTGTGGTTGGTTGAACTAAGGCTCTGTGTCTGTAGAAAATACACCTCAGGTGGTTCTGAATGATATTTTAAAGAGCTTTATAAATGACAGCAGAAAAGAAGCGATTATGGTACATAAGAAAGTGGTGGCATGAGTCTGTGTGGGTGAAATGCAATTTTTCATCTGAAAAACTTGAGCGATTAGGAAGAAATGGCTGCCCACTCATTGGTTTTTATCACATTTCATAAAAAGCATCTCTCTCTCTCTCTCTATTAGTTGTGGTACCCTCTCTCTTTTCATACCCACGCACCTGAAATAAAATGGGGGTACTCACGGTTGCTTCTCTGACCATGCACAATGTTAATATGTGTTTTCTTAGGGTTTTTTTTTTTTTTTTTACCACTAATTGCTTTTCACCACTGCTTGTGTGTGCGCACTTACACTGGCGTATGCATGCTTGTGTGGGAGGCATTTCTGCATTACTTACTTATATAAGTGGATGTCTATGGACACTGTATGTTCTGCTCCTTCTGTGTCTCTTCTCATACAAATATTTGCAAAAAAAAAGCTTTAGTCTTCAGGTATAGCATTCATTTACATGGTAACCAGAGCATCTTCACATTGATTGAAGGGGAAATTGAAAACAAGAAAATAGATGATGAGCAGACTGCGAAGCCCAGAAACATACCTTCTGCATACATGTGAATGCTGTTTGAAGTGACAGAAGCGGTTGCTCCCTTTTTGCCACCCTGCTAGCCACATTTAGCACACACACCCACCCACAGACACACGCAGATGGCCCAACACGTGTAGATCAGTGCTTCGACTGACAGCCCTAATAACAGCCTATAGCCCAGCAGAACTGCCTCCCCGGTCTGAACGAGAAAGAGTGATTAGAGCAGCAGCATTGCCATGACTAAGATGCTGTCAAGTATCTGCGACACAGAATGCAACTGGATCTCCATGATTAAGCTAGAAAGAATGGAAATGGGTTTGACTATATAAAAACCTACCTATCTAAATATGCATCATATCATCTTTACTGGCTTTACTGGCTGCACAGTGGCGCAGTGGATAGTGCTGTGACCTCACAGCAAGAGGACCCGGGTTCGATCCCCGGGTGGGGCGACCTGGGAAGTTCTGTGTGGAGTTTGCCTGTTCTCCCCGTGTTTGCGTGGGTTTTCTCCGGGTGCTCCGGTTTCCTCCCACAGTCCAAAGACATGCACGCTAGGT
>JAOUQV010000020.1:11524747-11546744 GCA_028565295.1 Aspidoras spilotus | reverse complement strand
GGGCAATCGGAGGGAATCCAACGGGCGCAGGGTTGCCGACATCTCCTGGTTACTCCGCCGTATTCGGTGTAGCTCATGTTGGTACTCTAAAAAGGTACTCTAGCAAAGACAGCTTATATACACAGGTTGCAGTGCTCCTTGACGATTGTGCTCAGGTTTGGAGCAGAACCCAAGCAGGGTGAGGGCTGGCCCACCTGGGATGGAGCAGAGAGGAAGCAGGCTGTGCTGAGTGTGGCCTTCCGCTACTTGGACATATACCGAGAACTGCTGCAGGAGGAGGGGGACCGATCTAATAGCTTTCCTAAGGTACAAATTTCAACAAACTCACACACACACATACATATGTATACTGTATATTCCCAGATTTTATCTGTATATCCCATTTGTGAAACATGGTGGTGGTACTATTATGGTTTAGGCCTGTTTTGCTGCATCTGGGACAGGATGACTTGCCATCATTAACAGAACAATAAATTCTGAATGATATGAGAGAATTCTAAAGGAAATATCAGGAAACCTGCCCATCTCAGGACAAGGTGTCATGCAGCATAACAACCACCCTAAGCACACAAGGCATTCCACCATAGAATGGTTAATTAAGGTTCACTTTTGCCACTAAGAAATATTGGATAACATTCCTCACTAAATAAATGACCGAGTATAATATTTTTGTCTCATTTGTTAACTGGGTTCTACTACTTTTAGACTTGTGTGAAAATCTGATGATGTGTTTGGTCATTTTTAGGCAGAAATGTAGAACATTCTAATATATATACGGGTGCTCACACATCTGAGAGAAAAAAACACTCCAGAGGTTTCAAGTGTTATTTTTTGCTGGAGTCAATCAGCATTGTCATGGAAACTAAACTTACTCAGCACTGCCTATCTAAGGCTATAGTTATTGTTCCAAATTCATACATTGCTGCTGCAATAAACCAAAATCTGTTGTATTATTAATGAAATCAATAGATTACCTAGTGCTTCCCTAATTTCCCACTCCACGTTTTTATTTTCTAGTGTGCGTTCTTTTGTTCTTACTTTCTTATGATCTAGGACCTGTACCTGTGTGCTGTTCAAGAGCTTAGCCGCTTCCCTGAGCTTGTGGAGGATGTTTTAAAGCTCCAGCGCTGGACTGAGATTCTCCACAACCCGTGAGTTGTCCAGCCATGGTGGTTTACTCAGATTTTGATCTTTTCTGTGCAAGCAGTATTGTGCTGTACCAGTTGCGACATGAAGGCACGAGTTTGATTAAAATCCACACCCTTAAATCCATATGTTAACCCTCAAATGTTAACCCTCAAATGTTAGCCTTCAAATCCATATGTCCAGGTCCATGCAATATTGTAAAAGAAACTACTTAAAAAGTTCTGACGCGACATGTCAGCCCGGAAATCATAGTCTCCTTTCATTATTACACAGTGGCAAGCTATAAAATCCGAACAGGAGACATACTGTAGCTTATTATACACCACAAGTCCATGCTTCTTTGAAAATGCTAATTGGGAACGCAGTTGCATCTGGAAATAGATTTGTTCCTTATGTCATGTAAAGGAGGGAAATTTACACAATATTTGTTTAGTACATGGCTGCAGTTTTTTTCGATTCCTTTGTAAAGCTGAGTCACATAAATAAAATAAAATTGTGGATAAAAGCAGAATAAATTAGGATCGGCAAACACCATATATAAGGTTTATTATGATCATAAAGATTTTAATAAAGTTCCATGCACTTATTTCTTGCAGTGCTATTTGCGTGACCATTAAAAACCATAGGACAAATGTGTGAAGTTTGTGGAGCATAGCTGTTTTCATAACAAATTAAAAAGCCTTTTAAAATTAAAAAATTGATTTCAATAACTATATACAAACATGCTACAGAGCATTTAGAGTTTGTTTCTCTTTTTATAATATTATAAATGCATGCTCATTATTATGAGTAAATACTAGATAAGAAGTGCTGGTACAGCAGCAGGAATCTGAGCCATGAGTAAACAAGGCTGGTAGAAAACCCTTCCCTTAATATGATTGTGAGCCTCATGCACTTCGATGTGCTGTAGTGTTTCAGTCACTTTTGAGATACTGTTTGAGATAACAGTAATAAGCAACAATGAATGTTCATTTGTTTAATTACTCATTATTAATCTAATAATACTGTGTAATGTTATATGCTGGCATCGCTTTGTGATAGTAAGCTGCAAAGTTGCGCTCCGTGGGATAGTGCTGAACTAACTGAGCATGCCAATCTCTTGTCAGCCCGGGGTAGTCCAAACCCCAATTGCTAATGTTCTTGGCTTTTTTCAGCAGCGTGTATTCTACCAAATCAGCTATCCAGGCTGCACTTATTTATTTGAGCCAGGAATAACAATCACTTATGCAACAACACTGGGACTTGACTGTTGCCAAGCAACCTATAAACCCTTTCCCCCCACTCTAGCTTACTAGTCTGTGTAGGTGTACACATCAACATCGGAATTATAATAAATATAATATATTTCACTCGTGTGAATATATGCTCAACGTTTTGGTGGATAGTATGTTACAGTCTGAGATACTTAAAGATTGTGAATGTAGCCGTATAAGAGGTTAATAAAACATACTTAAGGTGGAAATACACATTTAAAAGTCTCCAGTGCTGTTATACTCTAATAACTTATGGAATGCCGACAATAAACTCAGGCATCCCTCAGGCATCTGTCAGACATCATTTCACTCTCAGAAATCTCATTGAATAATCTAGTCAAAAACAACACTCTACTATACATTTCCGTACCTCTACAGGTATGTCATTAGGTCCGACTGCTTTTCCCTTCTTCTTACTTCATCCTTGATAATGGTTGCTCTATCCTGTTTCACTATTTCTATGCCTTCATCTCTTCTTTTTCTGTCATTCTCTTCATTCATCAGCTCCTCAAAATATGCCTTCCATCTTTCCCTCACCTTCTCCTTACCTGTCTGTACCTTTTTATTTCCTTTTGTGCCTTTCCCGCTCTATCTCTCTGCCTTGCAATGTAATACAACTCTTCCTTCCTTCCTTCCTTACTGTCTAACCTCTCATACAACTCATCATAGGCCTTCCGCTTGGCCTTTGCTAACTCCCTCTTTGTCCTACGCTTCATCTCTTTATACTCCTGCTTACTCTCCTCCAACTTACAACCAATTTGTGGTGCATAGCCACTGACAACATTCACCATTACACCTTCAATTTCTAACATTAAACTCATCACCCTATCTGACACCCTTTTCACCTCAACAACACTCTTTGCACCAACCACCCAACTCCATTTCTCTTTCTATCCACACCATGATAGAAACTTGCACCATTGCTTCGAGCCTTGATACACTTCTACTTTGTCTCCTGCACATACAAAATATCCACCTTTCTTCTCTTCATCATGTCAACCAGTTCTTTACCTTTTTCTCTCATTGTCCCTATATTCAGGGTTTCTACCTTCAGTCCTACACTCTTGACTCTCCTGTTCTCTCTCTTTGTCTCCTCACACGCTTCCCTTGTGGTCGTCTTTGGCAAACAGCAGCCCAGTACCCTCGTTTGCCACCAGTACTTTTAGCGGTCGATGTTAACCCGGGCTGCGACCGATCCGATGTGGATGAACATTTATTAACTTGCATTTTAGTTTTACCAAAAATGCCCTGACGCCACCCTCACCATTTACCCGGGTTTGGGACCGGCACTAATTTAGTAAAACTGCTGCAGGTTATACTGTCAATATAAAGTGTGTAAATAATGCTGACGTTACTGGTGTTACTTTCTGTTGAGTTCCCTCATATTAGGCACTAATCCTACACTTCTTTGTGCTTTTGATTTCCAGGGCAGAGGAAGACAAGGAGAGTCGGAAGAAACAGGTGCGTCCCCTCTTTCGCCACTTTAGACGCATCGACGCCTGCCTGCAACCACGAGAGGCTTTCCGCGGCTCAGACGAAAGTGAGTTCAGACTGCTTAATTAACAGCGTGACATTTACAGTATAAAAATAAAAAATTGGAGCTACAAATATTTGCCAATTTAGCAGTCACATATATGGCTGTATGGTAGAATTAAGTTTTATTATTAATATTCCTGTTTTATTATAGTTTTAATATATGATTGAACTTCATTAGATAGTATGACGTTATCAGAGATGTTATTCCTGCCAAGTGCTCTCTCCAGACTCGGTAAGCAATTAGTCAATAAGCAATCCTAAAGAGGAAATAGCTGCTGACCTCACTGGTCCACTGAGACCTATTCATAGTGAAGATGTATGTCCAGACCAGGAAGCAGTCAGTAAACCAATATATTGATTGAAAAACAGTTACTTTTGAACTGTTGACCTTTTAGCAGTTAGAACTAAACAAAGCATTAGTGAGAGTTTTTACACATTACTCATTCTTATAGCCGTTTTTAAAACAAATAACCTTGTTGTATTCCTTAAATTCGCAAAGATTTCTGATATAGGGAAAATATGCTCTTATAGTTTTTTGTAGGGTATACACTCCCGACCACTCGTACGTGACCATCCGCAGCCGTCTGTCCTGTCGTGTTGGGGAGATTTTGGCTCTGGTGCGAGAAAAGCTACAGTACAGCGAGGAGCAAATAGCCCAACCAGGAAACCTAATATTGGTGGCGGTCACCTCGTCTGGAGGTAAATGTTAGTCTAATAGACTGAAATATTAAGGGTGATATGAAATAGAGAACCACACCTCTGTCCACATTTTGAGAAATTGTAAGTTTCATGCTGTTAGCAATATACAGAACAAACAATCTGTACAACACTGTACAAAATTTCCAACTAAAGTTAATGAGGGATCGCACAATCTCACATTTCGTAATGAACGGGAATGTTTGTGTGCTTGTTCACTAACCGGGTGCCCACTGTGCCTGTTTATATGCCCAAAATTTCTCATTGACTTAACATTGCACAGATTTTCACACAGTCATAACTAGGTCAATTTTTGAGCTACAAACTCGAAATATGACATGATAGGACCTGGTTCCATCCTGACCCTATTGATTGCACTCTTAGTTCACTCTGAAGAACCCTTCACCCTGTGATATACAAGATTAAAGCACTCTGGCTACATTCTAGGAACGAGACCTGTTTAATTAATGAAAAATTTTCTAAACTCTGTGTCATAACATTCTTATTCTTTCAAACAGAATTGCCATTTAAACTTTACATCGTAGAGACGGGTCTCCCATGTAAGCTATCTGTATACATCTCTAATTGATTAATACATTTCTTATCGCGTTATGATCATTTAATCAGCTACACCTTAAATATCCCCATAGAACTCAATGTTAAATATCCACAAACCCGATACTAATATCTTTGATGTTACCTTTTTTTCTAAACTGTCATATCTCTGCCATTACACATATATTTTACATCATAATGAAGGGCTAGGTCTCCTCTTGCACAAAAGTCTTGTTAATTAATAGACTACATATTTTCCGAGTAAAATACACATTTATATTTATATGCGAATTTGTCTTTAAAACATTTTAAGACATTCCTTTAGAGACCAAATTTAATTAGAATACAGTAGAGATACGTGTCTACTGTAAATCTACAAAATTTCATCTGTCCACTTACTTAAGTATTTGAGTTATAAGACAACTTCTGTCATTCACAGTAACACAGTGTGCTCTTGCGCATGCGCCTGCGCACACACACATCAGTACGAGGGAGGAGAGGGAAAAACTGTTTAAGCTAGAAATGATATATATAAAAATGTGCAAAACAAATGTTATATAATTTTTTTTGCTTTTATTTGAGATTTATTGACATAATTGCAACTGCATTTAACATTACTGTCACATAGGTTTAAACTCTGCATTTATACCCAGGGATGCACTGGAGCAATACACATTGCAGTTTCTGCAGGAAGTGCAGCTTCTAGTTACTTATATATATATCCAGATTAAGTAGATTTAGTGCATCAGGTGATCTGTGCCCTTGTCTTTTTTATGCAGAGAAGGCCGTGTTCCGTCCTAGTGATGAAGCTGTCTTCACCACTCTGGGCGTCAACACGCACCTGTTCGCTTGCGAACCTTCTGAGCTCGAGAGCCTGGTGAGAAAAATACACCGAGTCACTCGCATGCAAAAATGTAATAAATCGAAATGAAAAATGAATAAGGACCAGCAGAATCTAATTAACACTGCATCTGTCACTGTGCTAATCGGTGTGTTTGCCTTTGTATAAGCCATGTTTGCTTTGTGATTTATCTATTTCTCTAGAGCCACAATGCATCAATTTTAATGAGGGATTAGAATGACAGTACTTCAGTGCAATGTCCTCCTTGTTTATAGAATGTCATCTGCACATTCATGTAGTCCACTTGCATCCATTTTCAACTTACACCAAACATCCTCCTTACACAATGCCTGCTGCAGCAGCTCTGCTAAGTCTCTTTCTAGTTCAGTGTTTCCTCTTGGGTCAAGTGTACGTGTGTCTGACCTTAGGCTGGATGTTTGGTAATGTCTCAACCACGGTTAATACACGCATGTTACCGTGGTATGGGTTCTACTATATCTGTTCACTGTCAAAGTCGCATAGACACATTTACACATAGCTTTCTGTTGTGCAGTATATACAAGGCATCATTTAACAATATGTTTTACTTCCTTATGAATGGTGTGTTGTGAATTTACTGACCAAAAATTAATTGTGAGTAATTGCTTTGGTGATGAGCATAAGTTAAGTGCAAGCCCAACCCTGTGGTTTTGCTATTTGTGGCAAGCTCTTAAAGTTCTGTGTCTGTGCATCTGTGTATTTATAAGATGCCTCTGCCTGAGGAGATCCACTGGTCCCCGGGTGACAGCAAACTGCATGACATGAGTGCAGAGGAAGTGGCCAACCAGCTGGTGGTGTTTGACTGGGAGCTCTTCAGCTGTGTCCATGAGGTCAGGAAAAGCAAAAATACACACAAACACACACACACACACACACACACACACATAAACACGTGTTCTGTTTCTCGGCAGTTGCCTCTTACAACAGTGCAGATTTTAAAAAATAATTAAAAATCAGTCGTGTGCTAACCTGTTTTTTGTTTTTAAACAGGTGGAGTTTGTCTGTTATGTGTTTCATGGAGAGGAGGCTCGTTGGCGCCCCCTCAACCTAGAGCTGGTACTGCAGCGTTGCAGCGAAGTGCAGCACTGGGTCGCTACAGAGATTCTGCAGTGCCAGTCGCTCCCTAAGAGGGTGCAGCTGTTACGAAAGTTCATCAAGATCGCAGCTTTGTGAGTAAACCAGTATACAAGTGTGTACATACTTTTCTGTGTGTTTTAGTTTGGCTCATTAATCAGCAATAAGGACAGGCATGGCAATAATCGTGTAGTGCTCATATAATTATCTGATAATCATTATAAGATTTTAGGTTTTTAAAGCATGCGCTCACTGTATATTGGGGTTTGTTTTAGGTGTAAACAGCAGCAGGACCTGCTGTCCTTCTTGGCTGTGGTTTTGGGGCTGGACAACCCTGCAGTTAGCCGTCTGCGCCTTACCTGGGAGGTTAGAACCCCCTTTCTTCCTGTTCCTTTATTTCTTATTCCTTATCTGTAACTGCCATCTCTCTCACTGTTGCAAACACACTCGCTTTCTCATATCTTGTTCTTCTCTTTCCCCTCTTTGACGTGTTTGAATAGACCAACACATTCACGCATACACACTCACATTCGTACATACACAGTTTCTCTTGCCTCTTTTCATTAGCCAAGAGCTAAGTGTTATTCCTGGCTCAGCTGTAGTCATGGTAACTGAACTAACTAAGCTGCACATTTTTTTAAAGCAAACACATCATACACACCTTGCGATTTCAACATGCTGACATTTCATTTAATCCTCCATTTCAACCTTCTTCTCTTGATTTGTA
The DNA here is from genome assembly GCA_028565295.1 of Aspidoras spilotus. NCBI lineage: Eukaryota > Metazoa > Chordata > Actinopteri > Siluriformes > Callichthyidae > Aspidoras > Aspidoras spilotus. Next base: position 11,538,877 of record JAOUQV010000020.1, on the reverse strand, counting down.
GCTTGTATTACAAAAGAATGAATGAATATTTAGAAAGCATTTATTTTGTCTATGTTTTTTTTTTTTTTGTAGGGCTTGCCCGGAAAGTTCAGGAAACAGTTTCAGCAGTTTGAGAGCATCGCGGTGAGCTTCATATTATTCACATGCCTTCTTAATCTGTCGTACCATAGTAAATAACTTTAAATGCCTTAGTATTTATATGATGCAAATGCCGTCTATTACTTTGCATAATTCTCCCGTAATTATACTTGTACAGTACCTTAATTAGTTTTTCTCATCCAGGTCAAAGACACTGCTGTTTTATTTTACTTAAACACCAACAAAAGAATAATCTGGACTTTATGCATTTGCAGCATTTCCACAGACATCTGCTGACGTAGAAATCTTTAAGAAGAACTCAGGGTTAAAGCAACTAAAATGCAGGACAAGGCTCTGCAATTGACATTTCATACTGAAGGTGTTCAGGGAGGGTCGTGTTGTGCAGACCACATCAACCCCAAAAGCTGTCAGATTGTCTTTATGAACAGGGACAGGGGTAGTTATGATCAGGGACACAAAAACACGATGATTAGAATAAAGCAGTGATTTTATTAAAGATATAACAAGCACAAATTCAAACTGAGCAGATAAAATAAACACAAGCCAAGCCATGAAGCGTGAACATAAGGAACACAACACTAGACATGAAAATAGAAAATCATCACTGTAAATCTTAACCATGGAATTCCATACCGGTCGTTCATTACATACGCTGGAAATACTTCATGCTGAATTGAGACATAATCTTAACTTAAATAGAAATGCTAATCAGTATTTTCATCACCCTCAGCTGATTTCCTAATGAAATTCCAGTTGAAAATAACTTTCACGTCTCACTGCGACACACTAGGGTGCAGGCACGTGCAGGGGGAAAGGGAAGGCTGAAGCACCTGTGCCTTTTGCAACTTTCCCATAAGAGCCATTTTGGTCTAATGTTTTATTTTAATTTTAATTTATTTTAATTTGTGTGTGTGTGTAAGTCTGACACATAATAAAAACCTGTATTAATGGTACTTAGATTTAGTTATTATTTAGAGCATTTATTTATGAACTTTTGCTACATGTGCAGAGGAGGGACAGTGGATATATTGGTAGGAGAATGTTAGAAATGGAGCTGCCAGCTAGGAGGAAGAGAGAAAGACCAAAGAGGAGATATATAGATGTAGACACGCAGGTAGTTGGTGCAAAAGCAGAAGATGCAGGGGACAGAGTGAGGTGGAAAAGGTTGACACGCTGTGGCGACCCCTGATAAAAGGGAGAGGCAGAAAGAAGAAGAAGAAGAATTTATGAACTTTTGCCCCTGTGAAGTGCTTTGATTGCCCCTTGCACAGTGAGATAGAGCAGGAACGGACGGAGCTCTTTCGCCTCGCCTATTTCTTCATATTACAATTTATAGTTTAATAAATATGTAAGTGTGTGTGAAATGAAAAGATATGGATATTCATACTTGTCCGACATTTTTAAACTTTCTGCTTCAGAACAGAGGTGTAGAGAGGAAAAACACAAGCGTTCAGGATTTTATTATTCTAATCGGACAGTAGTTTGTTTTTGTGCGGCCACCAGGAGCCAGCCATTAGCTAAAAACTTTGTATGCCGGCCTAGATATCGAAAAAAAACTTCTTCTCAAAATGTCTCCAGTCAAGGAATCATTTGGTTTTGTACAATCAATAAAATATGATTCACTTTGGTTGTAGTAATGGATGATTTTAAAACGGCTTATCTGCCTTTTTCAGATCAAATAATAAATGTATATGAATACAATTATGTTAAAGCTTTACATCCAACATGCAGTTTTTTCCTTTCTTTTGAATATGTCTGTGTTAGGACACGAATTTTAGCTGTGGTAATTGCAAAAGTATTCGCCCCCCCTTGAACTTGAACCTTTTGCCACATTTCAGGGTTTAAACATAAAGATATGAAATTGTAATTTTCTGTGAAGAATCAACAAGTGGGACACAATCGTGAAGTGGAACGAAATTTATTGGATATTTTAATCCTTTTTAGAAATAAAAAACTGAAAAGTGGGGCATGCACATCGAGAGACTGTAATTTTTGCCCATTCGTCCTTGCAAAACAGCTGGAGCTCAGTGAGATTGGATGGAGAACGTTTGTGAACAGCAGTTTTCAGCTCTTTCCACAAATTCTCGATTGGATTCAGGTCTGGACTTTGACTTGGCCATTCTTACACCTGGATACGTTTATTTGTGAACCATTCCATTGTAGACTTTATGTTTTGGATCATTGTCTTGTCCCAGTCTCAGGTCTCCAACAGGTTTTCTTCCAGACTGGTCCTTTATTTGGCTCCATCCATCTTCCCATCAATTTTAACCATCTTTCCTGTCCCTGCTGAAGAAAAGCAGGCCTAAACCATGATGCTGCCACCACCATGTTTGACAGTGGGGATGGTGTGTTCAGGGTGATGAGCTGTGTTGCTTTTACGCCAAACATAACATTTTGCATTGTGGCCAAAAATCTTTTGGGCTTTTTATGGATATCTTTGAAATGGCTTTCTTCTTGCCACTCTTCCATAAAGGCCAGATTTGTGCAGTGTACGACTGATTGTTGTCCTATGGACAGAGTCTCCCGCCTCAGCTGTAGATCTCTGCATTTCTGATCAGTCTTCTCCTTGTTTGAGCTGAAAGTTTAGAGGGACGGCCGGGTCTTGGTAGATTTGCAGTGGTCTGATACTCCTCTGAAAGGGGCTGAATAATATTCCACGCCACACTTTTCAGTTTTTTATTTTTTAAGAAAAGTTTAAAATATCCAATAAATTTTGTTTCACTTCACGATTGTGTTCAACTTGTTGTTGATTCTTCACAAAAATTACAATTTCATATCTTTATGTTTGAAGCCTGAAATGTGGCAAAATGTTGAAAAGTTCAAGGGGGCCGGATACTTCTGCAAGGCACTGTATAAATCTGAAATATAAATGTATATAGTGAAATATAAATCTGTATTTGTTAATCATGTGCAGTATTGAGTTCACACAACATTACGTTACAAATCTATCTCATTAGTAAAGTCTGCATTTGTCTATTTGTGTCTGTTATACAGGATCCCTCTAGGAACCACAAGTCATACAGGGACTTATTAGCCAGCCTAAGGGTTCCACTCATCCCCTTCACCCCGCTTCTGCTTAAAGGTGAGACTGTGAAAGCACTTGTCTACATACTGTAACTGACATCTGTATACACGTCTACATGTACGCATCATTAAAAAAATTTCACGTAGTGTGTGCTCCACATATTGTTTATACATATATTCTAGAAGCATCTGTTGTCCAGATGTGCTTCTATAAAGCTGTATCCTGCTGATGCAGCCCTGCCAGATTTCAAAGCAAACCAAGCACTGAGCTAGGCTAATTAACACCTTACAGTTCTTCATGTACAAGTCAAGACTCTGAGTACATTTCCCACTGGGCCTAACTTGATTCACACAGTGCTCTCGCACTTTTCCCTTACAGTGTCCATAATCACTAGAGAACACTCAAATACACACACACACACACACACACAAATACAAACACATACGGTCTCACGTATGCCATCCCTTTTGTTATCTAGCACACATGATATCAAGCAGCTATGCCTACAGGAACTCATGAACTACACACCAATTCAACCGTCCTTCAGTTCCTTCTGACTCTACTAGAGAACACTGTCGTTTTAACTTTGAATTCATTTTAAAGTCTTTTATTTATATTTACGTTTATGGAACTTGCAAGATTTGATAGGAGAAATTAATAATAAATAAAAGCAGAAGTGGCATTAAATAATATCTACCTCAACTGTTTTATATTCTGCAATGAATCGCCTACACTATATTGCCAAAAGTATTTGGTTGTCTGTCTGCACACACACATGAACTTGAGTGACATGCCCTTCTTAATCCATGGGTTATAATATGATGTTGGCCTACACTTTGCAACTATAACAGCTTCATTAGAAGTGTATTTATAGGAATATCTGACCATTCCTCTATAAGTACATTTGTGTGGTCAGACACTGGTGTTGGACAAGAAGGCCTGGCTTGTCATCTCACCTCTCTAATCCTTCCCTAATATGTGCTGTCAAAATTCTTTCACACAAAACTTACTCATGCATATTTTTATAGACCTTGCTTTGTGCACTGGTGCACAGTTATTTTGGAACCGTTCCCACAAAGTTGGGTGCATAAAATAATCCTCTTAGAATGCTGAAGCTTTAAGAGTTTCTTTTACTGGAACTAATGTCCAGCTCCTAAAGCCATACCATAAAGCTGTCTATGCAGCATTGTTTTCTGGCTAATCTGAGGGCAACAATATTGGTGACCTTTGCCCACTATGTTTGTCAGCATTGTCCCGCTTTGATATTTTACGTAACTGACTACCATGTGGCTGAGATGCATTTGTTTACCAATCACGTACATTTTGTTATAATGCTGCTGACCGTTTACTGTGGAATATTTAGTATCAAGGAAATTTCACAACAGGGCTTGTTTCACAGGTGGCGTCCTATCAAGATACCATGCTAGAGCTCACTTAGTTCCTGAGAGAGACCTGTACTTTCACAAATGTGTGTAGAACAGTCTGCATGCCTAGGTGCTTGATTACAGTATTTACACTTGTGGCCATGGAAGGGATTGGAAAAAAATGAATTTGTCGTATGGGTGTGTAAATACTTTTGGCAGTATAGAGTATATCGGAAAATATTCACTCCAGGTGGTACGTGCTTATTTATATCAGCATGTTTGTCTGGCCTTCGTGCTTTTTTACACTTCTGCAGTGGAACTGAAGAAACAGAACTGATCATGGCATGTCGGGTGTTGTTAAAGCCTTCACACTTTGATTATGTCTGTACTTTTCTCATTTTCTGTGTGTGCACCATGTCCATGTTCTGCAGGAGAGCAGGCACTGTGCTGTAAAATGTCATTCTGTAGCTATACTTTATGCTTATCCCTTTGCCTTTTTTATTATTTCTGTAGATCTGACTTTCCTTCATGAGAGCTGTAAGACTTTCCATGGGGAATTGGTTAATTTTGAGAAGATGGTGAGTGCTGATTCTTGTGCTCACTTTGTCATGTAGATTTGTAGTTTGTCATGGCTCATACATTTTTCCCAAAAAATATTATTGTCCTTTTTTCCTTCTTTTATTTCAGCATAAAGTTGCAGAAATGGTGAGGAGCATCAGACGGTATAGGAGTACACAGCTAGGTAGGGTAATTTATGAACGTCTCCTCTCTCTCACTCTTGCATTCTCTCGCACTCTCTTTCTTTAAACACGCATTCAGAGACAGAACTCAGCTTGCCAGAATGGATTACGGCAAAAAGCGGAACAAAGTTCCACCCACACACACACACACGTTGGGACACACACCTGTCTGAGTGGATTAGTTTTAGGGGAGCACTGCTCCACCCTGCCACATCCCATCTGTTTAGAACAGCACATATAGACACGCAACTATTATATACATCTGACACAATAGAATCAATTACTATTTGTACAGGTTTATTGCAGTCTGGCTTGTGGGTCATTGTGCAATATAACTATAGGGTTCTAGTAATCGTCAGTACCTGTCCCTCCCTGATAAGCACAAAAGTGTCTCTGTGTGTGTGTAAGTGTGCGTGCACTCGGAACCAGCTGTGTTGCTCCCAGCACCTTCATTTCCCGCTCACATATTTTTTATTTAAAATCAAACCAATCAGACAAACAATTGCTGACGCACCATGACAACCATGATATGACCTCAGGCAATAATGTTGAAACTCATCACCTACTGCTAAAGCACAGTCTAGTTCTGCCTGGTGAACTGTAATCACACTTTATACCTCCACACCCACTATATCAAACTAAGCTTCAGGGATACTCCCATGTATAAATAAGACATTTGATTCCTTGCTTATTATTCTCCTAAAACCCTTTTCCTTTTATGTAATAAAATGACTGATGGAAATGAGACTCCACTTTTAGCATTTTTAATCATCCGATATTTCTGGAAAAGTCTTTTTACATCATCAATAATCTTTAAAATACACTGAACAATATCACTAGATTGCAAACACCTGGCAAATGATGTTTGAATTATTGATCAATTACAGCATGCAGGTGTCCAATTCTATTCAATTTTATTTATAAAGCGCTTTTAACAATGGACATTGTCCCCAAGCAGCTTTACATAAAACGTTTTATCCCAGATGAGTAACGATGGCAATGAAAAACTCCCTGAGAAAGTAAGGAAGAATATATACATAACATATACATCTAATACATAAATATATTACTAACAATAACATATAATGTTTAAAATAATAATAATCAAAGTGAATGGGTAGTCGGAGGGAATCCAGCAGGCGCAGAGTCGCCGACATCTCCTAGTTCCTCCGCCGTATTAGGTGTAGCTCATCCGAAGGGAGAGAGGATATAAAAGAGAAAAGGGAGAAAGAGAACAAAGAGAGTTAGATATGATTAACTATCTATTGATGAGTCCAAACATAAGTTGTGCAGAGCGAACTAGCGCTATGATGGCATAACAACAGTGTAGAACCAGAAGGTAACCCAGGCATGAGGGCGCCCTGGGACATAAAGCAACCAGGCACTTCACCGTCAACAAACTGAGAGATCTCGTGAAAACACTCTATGACCATAAACCCTCCAGCTCGGAGCCCTGAGCTATAGGGGACTATGAAGGATATGCTTGAGTAAATAAGTTTTCAGCCTACACTTGAAGACTAAAATTGTGTCTTAGTCCCCACACACTAACTGGAGGACTATTCCATAGATGTGGGGCTCTATAAGAGAATGATCTGCCCCCTGCTTTAGCCCTCATAATACGAGGTATCAGCAAATAGCTAATCTGCCTCAATCCGGAGATCCATGCTAGATCTCATCCCGTGGGGTCAAAATTATCTGTAGATCGGTGAGCATAATTCTAGAGGGACCTGTTGAGCCACCTGCAGCAAGCTGGCACCAAAGTAAAAAGGCTACCATCAGTAACACACTACATGTAGAGGGATTTAGGCCAGTACATGTCCAGGCTCGTCTGAAGTTTGCCAGAGAGAATATGGATGATCGAGAAGAGGATTGGGAGAATATCATGTGGTCAGATGAAACCATATTGGAACTTTTTGGTAAAAACGGAACTTGTCGTGTTTCGAGGAAGAATGGAATCCCAAGAACACCATAACTACTGTGAAGCATGGGGTGGAAACAATATGCTTAGGGCTGTTTTTCTGCAAAAGGGACAGGATGAATGATCCTTCTTAATGGAAAAATGAACGAGGACATTTATTGTGAGATTTTAAGCCAAAACCTCTTTCCATCAGTGAGGTCATTGAAGACGGAACGTGGCTGGGTCTTCGAGCATGACAATGATCCCAAACACACAGTTCGGGCAACAAACAAGTGGCTCTTTAAAAGCATTTCAAGGTCCTGGAGTGGCCTATCCGGTCTTGAAAGTCTGTGTTGCCCAAGCAACAGCCCCAAATCATCACTGTTCTAAAGGAGACCTGCATGGAGAAATGGGCAAAAATACCAGCTACAGTGTGTGCAAACATGGTGAAGACTTACAGGAAACGTTTGACCTCCGTCATTGCCAACAAAGTTTATGTTACAAAGTATTGAGTTGAACTTTTGTTATTGACCAAATAAATTCTTTAGAAATCGTTCAATTTCCTGGATTTTGTCCCCAGTTTGTCTCTCATAGTTAAAGTGTAAGCTATGATGAAAATTACATACCTCTCTCATCTTTCTAAGAAGGAGAACTTGCACAATCAGTGTCTGACTAAATACATTTTGGACCTACTGTAAATGCTGCCTTCTGCTGTGCAGTGGACAGACTGTGGTTTAAACATCAGTTGGATTTAGTCTCTAATGCAGTGATTGAAAGTAAAAGTGATGCATTTTGCCACTATGTTTTGCACACAGCGGAATTGGTTCTCTGCATTTAACCCATCAGTGCAGTGAAACACACAAATACACACACACAGGTGAAGTGAGCACACGTGCCCGGAGCAGTGAGCAGCCAGCACAGCGCCCGGGGAACAACTGGGGGTTAGGTGCCTTGCTCAAGGGCATTTGACTTGACGGTACTTGGAATCGAACCAGGGACTTTCTGGTTGCAAGGCTGGTTCCTTAACCACAAGCCTACGACTGCCCCAAATTGTTCACAGTATAGCACAAAAATTTTCGATCATAAAGAGGAGACACTGCAAACATTTAATCAGAAGTAAATACATTGATGGGAAATTGTTTAGACAAAGCTGTGTAAACCTTTCTGTAACTATTTTTAAAAAGGCAATGTTTAATTTTTTTATCATTCTAGGATCATTTTTTAGGGTATTCTCTACTGGAACACATGACCCGTAAAACTACGCAATGATTAAACAAAATAGTTCATCTTAATCTTTAATTATTTATTTTCTTCTCCCACTTTGACCAGGCATTAAAATATGATATTGCAGACAAACTTCAAAATCTTAATTAAAACATACACAGTAGTGTTTATAGATTGTTTCATTTGTTTTTAAATTGTATTTGTTCTGAAAAAAAAAAACAATGCCGTTCATTTGCCCATATCAACTTCCTAATGCAGTTAGCTGATTGTGAAGAGTTCATTAAGGTCACACAGCCAGTTCATCAGGCAAGTATAATAAAATGGTTGCAGACTATATTTATTGATTGCCGTTATTTTGTCTGCTTGCAAATGGAGGCACTATAATAGAGAGCAGTATTCAAATGTCATGCTATGTCATATATACTGCAGTCATTGTTTTGTGATGGTTGGCCGCACAGATGTGCTCTGTATGAAAAAGATAAAATGAGTGAGTATCACAATCCCTTGTCAGGTGATGCAGCCCCAGGTGGTTGAACCCCTCTTACTACCGTTCCTGGCATTTCAAGCAGCAAACTGAGCTATCCTTTAGGTTTTATCGTATGATGCCCTCCTTTTCAGGTTAAAATTTTGTATTCTTCTCAGAAAATGTCCACATATAGCACTTAATAAATGAAATACAGCCCATGTTTATATGTGAAACATCTTATTCGGTATAGATCCTATCTTCTATTCTGCTCCGGCTGAAAAGCAGTGTACTCCGAGTGTAGTGTTTTCTTCTAGCTCAATCACTGGAGTGCTTTTCCCACTTCATTTCACTGAGTGGATTACAATTATTGGTTTGCAGTATAGTTGTTTGCAAGTAAATTAACTAGGACAGTCTCTTTCGATTTCATCCATTTCTTTTAGAAAAGATCTGGAATACTCTCTGACCACAATACACATTTTCACTGGTCCATCCCTGATGCCCATAGATCTTGGCCAAGTGTCATGGTTCTGCGTTAACCATGACATTTTTTTGTAAAGGTTTAAGTGTTATTTTTTTGTGAATCTATCATCCCAACTTATTCTGATTTGGTGGTGTAGGTTTCTTACCTTGGCAGTGTAAGTATGAAAACTTCATGCATTTTATGCCAAGAAACAAACCCGCAATAAAACATATATGCATGGCATTGTGTAACAATAATATCAATAATATCTGCCAACACAAGCTGAAATAATAGTATATACTGGTTGAGGTATGATCAGCTAACCTCATGCTAACGTGCATGCTAACAGTGTAGAATAGATGTAGCAAAGAAACGTTTTTAATGCAGACAGTGTCCCCTGCGCAGAGGAAGCCACATTAATGTGATTTAGGGGATGTCCATGGGGAGGAGATAAAATGTGCACTTTGGGTTGAAGCCAGACCTGACAAGAATGAGAATCACTTGATGAGGTAAAGAAATTAAGTGCATAATAGATAGATTTTTGGTAATTTATTGGCAGCAGTGACTATAACTATCCGAATCCTGAGATACTGCAGGGCAGTGCATATTTAGCCAATCAGTCTCCTCACATTCTAGTCAGACTAATGACATTTTGATCACCGTCTGAAGGCATTATTAATGTAATAATGTCAAAGTTCATCACTTACAAAAACTCCCAATACGTCCACTGGCATTTCAAGCTAACTGCAGCACACCTGACATCCATGACATGCTCAATAGGTTTAAAATGTCCACAGTGAGTCAAGTGTAGGTGTTTAATCGCTCTGTAATTAATATGCACTTTCTGGCCAAAAACTAATAACGAGAAACGTTTGTGGCACAAAGAAGCTTGTGCTTTGGAGGTCATAAAAATATTTTTAGATAATACTTGGATAGAATTGAGTGACGCTGGTCCAGAACAGACTGACAGGCTGTAAATAGAGACATTTCGGGAGTTTTTTTTGGAGTTGAGTGAGGACAACGTGTAGCTGTTCATAGCACCTCTTTCTTTTCAGGCACAACACCTTCCCTCTGTCTCCTGATCTCTTTTTATATAAATGTGTCTTAGCAACAGATGCTGAACTCCTTCAGTCTGATTGACTCGGGAGATTTTATGCCAATGTGGCCACCTTGTGGTGGGATTGTAGTATTTTAGCACAGTCTCAGATGCATTACTAAGTACCTGCATCTCCCTGTTACAAGAATCCGTTTAATGTATGGTCCCTGGGTAAGGGGACGTATTAGATATTAAACTGATAAACAGACTTCATCATTCTGCCAGAGGTGTAAGAAATTATGAATAGATGTATGATTAGATTTTTATTACAGTTGTCCAGCCAACTGCCAATATTGTGCCTTTTAGATCCTGGTTGCCAAAGGTGAAATTAAAACGACAAGGTCATCATCTTTCTTTGATTTTTCTTTGAGTAAAATGAAAACTGATGGATGGATGTGTGTAAATTACGTACTATCCATTATGAATCTGTCCTCTGTCCGATTGATCACTGGTTTGATCCTCAACAAAAAACATTTAGATAAAATGCCCAGAGCATGGCGTCTAATTTCTCCTAGAATGCCACAATTGAGGCTGCGCAATTCTCAGAGTATCTGTGTGGACTTACTCCGTTTGGGTAAAATGTCTAGAAGAAATTTCTTATGGGATTAAATAAATCTAAGGAATAATAAGTACTATTATTATTACTATTCAGACTAATCTTGGTTGAAATGATGAATGGACATTTGTAATCTAAGTCATGGCATGACATTTTTAAATGTCTAAAGGAAAACAGCATAGTATACTGTATATTACTTTCACACACAATCACTCAATACTCAAGACTATATTAGGAACACTATAATAATACCAGGCAGGACCACCCTTAAACTACTCCCTAAACAGCCGCAGTTGTTACTGATGTTGATTACACAAGACTGTTTTTATGCGATTGTTTTTGTGCAGTACTTGCAGATGTTTACGGCACCATGCAATTCGTCGACATCCCAAAAATGTTCTTCTTGGTTCAGGTGTGGTTTAGTAGCCGCTGATGAACATCGAAACCATTGTCATGTTCATGAAACCAGCTCTTAGAAGCTTTGTGACGCAGTGCATAGTCATGCTGGAATTAGCCTTTATATGATATATAAAAAATTGTGGTTATAAATGATGCCAGTACTCAGCATCCAAGTGATGATTCATTAGTATTAAAAAGGCCCATGACAACTGATCTTGTAGCACTGCTGTGTGACATCAGGGTGATCAGGTTATAGTTAAATAAATTAATCATGTTTTGCAATAGGTTTAATCAAACCTTCGGAACATGTACAATGTGCAGCCGCGTTATAAAGTGTCATTATGTAGATTAAACTTAGTGCTTACATTAATGTGCCCCTCAGAATTTACAGGCTTTATTTCTGGATTATGGCTGTTCTTAGAAATGGCTTATGTACAGTGTTTGTCCCATTTATATCATTCAAACATTACTGTAAATACTAGTGATAGGGGAAATGGATAATGCAGATCATGGAGGAGAAAAGTAAATGTTCCAGTTGAAATGTTGTCGTCTTTGCTTAATTAAGCCACACAATTTCCACATCCAGTGGTTTTTCAGATACAGAATCATTTTCTGTTTATTCATTTTGGTTGAATAATATTCATATGCACTTGAATCACACTCATTCTCTGTCTCTCTCTCTGTCTTTTATAGTGATGGAAGCCGAGCCATCTCCCTCTCACCTCCAGACCAAGGCGTATGTGCGCCAGTTGCAGGTCATCGACAATCAGAACCTGCTGTTTGAAATGTCCTGCAAGCTCGAGCCCAAAGATATGTAACGGGGCCAGTCATCTCCCATCGTGTCATCCAGTCTCCCCCCTCCTCATAACAAATATTTCTGCTTCTCCATCACAGCTGGACTGCTGGAAGAGTAGTAAAACCTGTCAGGATATACAGCAGGAACGCCTGCGTCTTGAGTCGGGATAGAGTTGAATGTTATATAGCAAGCTTATTCACACATAACTGCAACATTTGAGTGTTTTCATTTCATCTTCACCCAGTGAAGATCTTCAATCAGTTCCATGGAGATATTCTTTTGTTCCTTATGTAGAAGAGTTTATTCACTGTTTTTCACCAGTTGTTGTGAGATCTGTCCAGTTTGCACTGCCATCAGTGGAACTGAAGCAAGTATGACACTAATTTTTCTCTGGATGCTTATGGACTTGACGTTCACCTATTTTACCTCACACTAAAATCCCACAACATGAGACAATCTGACCTCATGAACTTTTAACATGTCTTGACTTTGTCCTCCCTTGCCTCCTGCGCACTGCACTTCTAACTCCACAGCACTCAGCTCTATGTTAAACACAACCTCCCTAGCATCGGCAATCCAAGACCTGTTCCTTAATGCAGCCTGATCTGTTAAATCTATGGCAGAAGACGACGTCAGAGGGATGAATGAAGTTGGAACTCTCTCACTGTACTTTCTTATGGGTTGGGGCTTTATGAAAGCTCCAGGTGTAAGCCTTGTCATATAGCACACCGGCATATGTGTGTAACACAGAGGGACCATCTGTAAAGCATCTTTTTCCCTGCAGTTGTCTTATTTAATACACTGCATGTATGGAAGTCATTTACTCAGCATTTTACAGGCTGGTTTTCAATGTATATCTATTATTGCACATGAGTTCATTTACAAAACATAATCAAACTCTGATCTTTTCCTCATTTCTAACAAAGCCAGACATTTCTAGCTTCTTTAAAATCTTACCTGATCCTTCTCTTGGACTTTACACCACTCTGTGTGGTGTTTAATGCCATGGCCATTAATGTGATCTCAGACAGTTTATCATCTTTTGCCAAATTTTAAAAACAGAGACATTATAAGCTATAAAGCGAACCTGCTCCGAGACGGGCCGCAGGGAAAACCTCTAACCGCTGCTGGCTGCTTTAACTTGTCTTGGATGCGATCCTCTCAGGATTTTCTTCCTGCTGAGTACCTTTTGCAGAGGTCTGCCTGAAAAGCCTCTATGTAAATATGTTCCTGTAAATATCTAAATAATAATGAAGATTCTATTTTATGTATGAGAAATAAGATGGACGTTCAATGAGAATATTTGTTTTGTATATCTGACCGGGTCAAATCTATGTGTACAATGTAACAACAGATTGAGAATCTAATGTTTATGATGAAATGACTGTACAGCATTATCTTCTACTTGTTCAGTTCAGTTGCATTGCAGTTTTCATTTGGTTCCTAGTTGTAGTAAATGATGTGTATATATACATATAGATTATAGCTTTGTTGATTATCTTTGGTTGTATAGTTTCTGTTGGTTTTGTTTATATATATTTTGCAATTTACTGGAATTGTACAGCACGTCTTCGCTTTAGTTGGATTTTATTGTTTAAATTCTTAAGCGGTTAATATACAATCTCTGGGTGTTTGTTTTTGTTTTTTTTTGTACAGAAGTCCCTGTTTACAGTGCCCTCCTCTGAAACTCAGACATGTCCGTTGAGGTGAGAGGAAGGTGGGTCAGGATGAGGCGCTGCTCCGCCTCAGTCTCAGAAAAAGTCCAACAACTATTAAATAAAGGCTCTTCTGATGAGTTAATCTGTTTTTGGTTTCTAGCAGTGGGTTTGGATTTCATGCTTCTTTATGACCTCTAATTAACACATTATGCGACACTATTAATTGTAAAAATTCATTTTTAATTGATTTTAATGTAACACTCAAAGTTTATTAAGATTTGTTAGAACCAGAACCGCTTGATGGTTCGTGCCAGCATGATCGTTACTAAATCTACAGGGGTTGGACAATG
>JAOUQV010000020.1:11492272-11506552 GCA_028565295.1 Aspidoras spilotus | reverse complement strand
AAGATTGGCCACCAGGCTTGTCCAATTTAGCCATGAAACCTCCCACACTAAAATGACAGGTGTTTCAGATTCATTGTTTAACCCTTGTAGATCTGTGGTGTGCTGTGGTTATATAAATCTATATAAAGAAAGCTTTGAATACAAGTATTCAAAATTGTTGCTAATTTTAAAGGAAAGGATGATCTTGAAAGGTTCTATATAAACAAAGTGTCATGGTGCTGCTGTTATTTAGCTGGAGTGGTATGATTAAAATCCTCCCTGGGGTTGCGCTGGGGCTGTGACTTACTGTGCACCTGAATTACATTTATGCTTATAAACAGTCGTTTGTGGCAGGTTGATTTTGTACTTGTATATGTCTGAGCGATTGTGTGTGTATGACTGCCTGTTTTGTTCGTTCTGTTCTGCATCTTCTCATTGTTGAACATGTTTTGTTTTCGTCTTTTCACAGCTGCTGGTTCCTGCTGGTCATTGACTGAATTAGCCGATCAGAACCCTTTGATCCTTGTCCCTCATGTTTCCCGTTGCTCACGTGTCTTTTGTAAGTTTTGTTGAAAAATAAATCTCCCTGTACTTCCGTCTGTGCTTTTTGTACGGGATGGCAACCCCATCCCATCACACAAAGATTATTATTATAGTGTATTATTATAAAACAAATATAAACAATGCCTTCTGATCCATTACCAATTGCACTCATCTATGTCCTTGATGTAAAAACGAAAATAATGCGTGATTGCTTTATAGCATACTGTTCATAAAGAAGGCTATTACTATTATTACTATTATTAGTAGTACTTGTATTATTATTATTATCATTAGTAGTAGTATTAAGCAACAACGTGAAGTGATGATAGTGTGTGTTATTATTATTAATTATTAATACTTCTATTGTCTTTAATATTATGTGTGCAACTAAAATATAATAATTATATTTATTTTGCACACATGTCTAAACCTGCAAACACACACATGACTTGACAGGTGTATATAATGATGATTGACATGATATAAATAATTACCACAATTAGGTGTCAAAAGTTATTTTATTAGTTTGTGGATAATATTATAATAAAAAAACTGCTGGTTGTCAGGTTTTGGGATTGTGTGCTTTGCTTGTTTTTCTTATGACTCTATGTGTTTGTGTACACACACCCCGTCCAGTGGCATTTACAGGAGAAAACGTAAAAACTCTCCATTGCTGGCCACTTCAGGGCTCATAATGCTTATATTTAAGATTAGTTTTTGTCAAGTTTATGCCATGATCTCGCGTTTCATGTTCATGTCTAGTTTAGCGTATTCTTGCGATCGCACTCCCTGTACATTTGTGTAAAGCCTGTGTGTCTGTTATGTCTCCCGGCCCATGTAACGATAGTGATCATGGCATAAAATAAAATAATACATAGTATATGATTTGCCCTACTGAGCTTTTTTATATGCTGTGTATATACAATAAACAAATGGTATGGCCGTATTTTAAAAATCCCTTCCATATCAGGAGTTAAATGTGCAATAGCGTATGTTCCATCATTCCACCGAGCCCTACTGTACTGTTTTGTACTGCTTATGTATTTCCCTGTTTGTTAATTGTCTGTCACTGCAATATTGATATTGGATTAAGTTTTAGATGTTTTTTTCCATCTTTCACCATTTTCCCTGCCACCAGGGGTCGCCACAGCGAGTCACGCTCTCAATCTGGTTGCCAGATTGTTCTTTAACCCCGGACGCCCTTCCTGACGCAATCTTTATTTTGACAGGCTTAGAACTGGACAATTTAGCGTCTCCAATTCTCTCACATGAATGCTTTTGGAATGTGGGGGAAACCGGAGTACACAGAGGAAACCCATTCAAACACAGGGAGATCAATAAAACCTGTATTTGTATATAGTGAAAATTCATAATAAAGATTTTTTATGTCTGTATTTTATTTGAGAGTATATATAAATTATAACACAGAGCTCACTTTACTGTGTCTATGACATAATATTCACTTATATACAGTACATGTATGAGTGAGTGGCATTTGTCAAGTTTGAGTGTCTTCTATAAAAATGCTGGATAAATGCACTTTTCTGCACAAAGAAATACACTATGTGGTATCTTGAAATGATTGCATACCAGAGACAATTCACTAAAATCCAGTCAAACAGTCCATGTGTTTCCTTTCATGGACAAGTACGTACAATTAGTGTATTGGTGTAAATTAAGATATCAGCCCACATACATTATGTGGCCCAGTACAAGAACATAGGAAGATTAAGTTTGACTGGGTATGGGAGAGTACAATTGCATGTACTCTCTAATATTCTTGCAATTATACAAGTATGTGTTAGCAGAACAATTTATAAAGTCATAGTGATAATACCAAGAGCTTCCAATTAACATCAGTATAGAAAAAAAAATATTTTGAAAGCTAACCAGGCAAATCCTCAGTAGTCCAATTACAGCCTGTTATCATTAGTAGTTAGCACATTGCCTATTGTATACTCAGATTACTACTCTTGCCTGATAGTAATAAAACATAATATGCTCTTGTAGTCTTTGTACTTTCCATTTTTTTGTCAAAATGGTACATTCTTGGATTCTTTTTAGCTGTAAAGTGTGGATGTATGAACTGCCATGAATCTGATCAGCAGTACTGAAACCAGCAAATGCATCTGTCACCAACAACAACTATAGCACAAACTAACTGAGATCACATTTTTCCTAATTATGATGTTTGATGTGAAATTTTACCCATGTAATATGTACAGATGTTCCTTATAAAGTGGCAGATGAGCATAGTTTATAACTGTAAGGATGTCATGATTTGGTTATCCACACACACACACCGGTACACTCCATTTGCAGCACCTACTTTACAAGAGTAACAATGGTTGACATTTTACTTACTTGACGGTTCCGGTGGTGTTCCTCAGGACAGATGCTGCAAAGTTCTGCGTTACACCCACCAGACTTGTGCCATCGACCTCAACTATCAGATCATTGACCTGGATCCTGGGTCAAGGAAATAAGACATCTTTCAGGAATCATGGATATAAGATACAGATCAGTCATTATGTCAAGGCTCCCATATTCATTAAGCAGCAAATATTCATTAAGCAGCTTTATGACTCAATATTATCACTGTCACGTCAATTGTTGATACAGCTTTTTGGAGAGGTGCCCGTAAGGTCTCTGTTGCCTGTCCTGGGGTCAACCCCTGAACCAGGGGGTGTACACTGGCAATAAGACATGCCACCTGAAGAAGTCTGGAGGCAGCTGACGAGTACCAGCAGGTCAAGCAAGCTTGGCTCTGGTGGCTGCAGAAGCAAAAACTCAGGTGCGGGAAGAATTCGGGGAGGCCATGGAGTAGGAAATCCAGTCGCCTCAAAGAAATTCTGATAAAACTGTCCGGCACCTCAGAAGGAGGAAACAGTTCTCTGTCAACATTGTTTACAGTAGAGATGGGTAACTGTTGACCTCGACTGGGGACATTGCCGGTGGTAGGAATACTTCAACGATTGGCTCAACCCCACTGTCAAGCCTTTTGCAGAAGAGGAAGAGCAAGGGGTGATTTCTCCATTAACCAAGTCACAGGTATTTTGGAGGCTTCTCAGTGGCAAAGGTCCACCTTAGTACCTTAAGCCTTTGCATGTTGTAGAGCTAACATGCCTTTGCAACATCATTTGGCAGTTGGGTACCATGCTTCAAAACTGGCAGACTGGAATGGTTGTCTCTTTTCTCAAGAAGGGGGACAGGAGAAGGTGTTCCAACTATCGGGGATCACAAACCTTAGCCTCAGTGGGAAAGTCTAGGAAAATTCAGCCAATAGTTGAACTTTGGATTTAGGAAAACCAATGCGGATTTGGCCTTGGACGTATAACTCTGGACCAGATTTATACTCACCTAAGGGTACTTAAGAGTTTGCCCAAGCAGTCCACATGTGCTTTGTGGACTTGAATAAGGCATTCAACTGTGTCTCTCATGGCATTCTGTCAGAGGTGCTTTGGGAGTATGGGGTTGGAAGCCCTCTGTTAAGTAAATTAGTATGTTCCTGATGCATGTTGTACTACAGCAGAGTGTTCCTATGTCACCAGTTCTGTTCAACATGGAAGTCCAGTATGGTGGCCAGTGGATTTCATCTTTGTTTTCTGAAGATGATTTAGTATTTTTGTCTACTTTAATCCAAGACCATCATTATGCACTAGGTCAGTTCGCAGCCGGTCAGTGTGTAGCAGCTGGGATAAAAACAAGCATAGTCTACCCTCAGTCTACCCTCGCTTTGGTCATGAACTTGGGGTCATGACTGAAAGAACAAGTGCCCAAAAGGAGTTTCCTTGGCAGGGTGACGGGGTGCTCCTTTAGAGATTGGGTAATAAGCTCGGGGTAGAGCAGCTGCTTCTCTTTATTTAGAGGATTACCCATATCGGAATGACGCTAATCAGACTACTTTATTCCGATTGAGTTGTATATATGGCCGTTGTATACATGGACTAACTTAGCACAGGCACGATTGAAAATGTATTTCATTTTATATTTATTTAGAGGAGCAGCATTTATTTGTGAAATACATGTAAAAAATATATGTTTATGCAGGCAAAAAGTTTTCACATTTATCATTGGCTGTGTTGAGTTTACCGCTAAAATTTAATTTTAAAAGGTTTATAAAGTTAACTGAATAATGTAGTAAATTCTATGGCTCTGTAACCTGTTCTATATATTTCTGACCTTCCATCACGGTGAGCAGCGCCTCCCTCCGTCACAGTCTTAACAAAGATTCCAAGTTTCTCCAGGCCCATGTCTGCACCAGCGCCCATCCCGATGATACTGATCCCCAACCCGTCACCATCTGACCATGCAGAACCACACAGAAAGATCCTCATTGTTTAAACAAGACTATAGTATGATAATAATTATAACATTATAATATTAAATAAATAAATATAATCTTCATTTGTGAATAAGCGTGTTAAAGTGATCAGTAATTACAAAAATATAAAAATTACACAAGCTTCCAAAAAACAATTAATAGATCAGTTTGGTGTTATAAACCGCTATTAATTAGGGAAGTAGCATGCTATTGGATGTCCCAGATCAACAATAAAATAAGAGCCAAGTGATACACTCTATCCATATATAGACAGAACATTATCTTGTTCAACTTGAGCTAGAATCATTAAATGTTCTACCTTTTTCCAGTTCTACGGGGAAAAGGTCCAGCCTCTCCACTCTCTTCTCCAGCTCGTACTCAGCTGAGGCTGCCATAGGGTCAACGTCATCGTTACGCCTATCATAATCCTCATTGGAGTATGTAGTGAACACCTGGAGGTCAAAGGTAAAGCAATAGCACTGAATATGAAGTCATAGTACTATATCTGAGTGGAAAAAGAATCCACTTTTACAAAACATGGCTCATAAAATCTACACAGATAAAAAAAAACTGCCATTTTTTAAATAAAGTCTACATTTTCATGAAAAGACATAAAGTGGAAAATTATACATTATACAATTTAGCTAGGTCACCATGGAAATGAAGCTTTTATGTGCTGGTCAGCCCCATGATTTGTTGAGCAGTTTTAATAACATTAGTTTTACAGCGAAGACTTTGATTGTCATAGTCAATCATAGTCATACAGCATGCAGTGAAATGCTTATATCGCAGGGTCAAAATGTCTGAATGTCGATATAAAGTAAAGTCTTTCTTTTTTCTTTTAGTAGCTGAAACAAGTCTGGTAACTGCTGACCCACTAGACATAACCATTTATGCTGGACAAATATGAATAAAGATGCTGATAACCACGACATGCGATCTTCCAGTCCATTATTCCTTGTCCACTCCTGAGACACCAACTGGAAACAGGATGGTCAGATTTCTCAGCACCAACACCTTAATACATGACTCTGGATATAAATGATGGAGGGGAAATTAAATAATCTAATTTAAGTCTTTTCTGTTCGTGTTGGGTTATATTCCATCTTTCTCTCGCTCTCTCTCTGTCGGGACATGTCTTTATATAGTTGTGAGAACCGATTCTTGACAATTCACCAGGACTGTGAGGGCATTTGCTGGCTGAACATTACAATAAAAATGTTTAACAATTAAAAAAAGTTAAAGAGCAAAATTTTTTTAATTACTGAGGTTAAGTTTAGGGTTACGGTAAGAGCTAGCATTATTGTTTTACATTTACAGTACAATGAAGTTTATGGATGCTGTTGTAAGACGTGCAGAATGTGGCTTGGCATTGTATAGCTGAAATAAGCAGGGAATTCCCTGATAAAGACGTTTCTTGGCTAGCAGCATATGTTGCGCCAAAACTTTTACATACATTTCACTATTAATGATACTGTATATCATTGTAGATGACATGTAGATTTTAGAGCAATTGAATGCTGAAGTCTTACACAGTACCTATTTACTCCTATAGAAGCTAAGATTTATGTACTTATGATGGTATAAAAAATCCAACATCCTGCTACACTACGCTACACCTCAGTTTTTACTACATGGATTAATTAGCTTTGATAGATGAGCTATGTTATTTTCTGTCATACAGTTTAATGGTAGAGAAGGTGACAGATGATCTGTTCAGAATCAAGAAATGTAAGTGAAAGTGATACAAAAGTGATACATTATTGCCACTATGTTTGCACACAGCGGAATTGTACCTCTGCATTTAACCCATCCGTGTAGTGAAACACACACATACACACACAGGTGATGTGAGAACATGTGCCCGGAGCAGTGAGCAGCAAGCACAGCGCAGCCAGCACAGCACCCGGGGAGCAACTAACTGGGGGTTAGCTGCCTTGCCCAAGTGAACTTCAGCCATGACTTGTTGGCACTTGTATTAAGTACATTGAATACAGTGAGAAAACCAAAAAAAAATTAAGTACAATGTAAAGCTGTTAGATCAATCTCTGCGATGGCAACATGCAATCTGTATTCTGCCCAGACCAAAACAATACACTAATAAAAGTTTTACTTGCAGTGTAAGAACACAATTCACCAGTCACAATTGATTACTTTTCACTGGGGGTCACAAACACTTAAATGCACTTCATAAAAATCATCTTAAGAATTCCTAGTTGTCTTTACCCCAGTACCCATCTCATTTGACACGTAAAATTTGCTTCGCTGAGCTGATTATTTTAACCAAAGCAACTTACCGAGGAAGTCTGGTTCACAGACTTAAACATAAAGGTTAATTTGCTGCTGAGATTTGAGTTAAATTCCATGAAGCAGCTAACCAGTATCTTACAACACTAAAGCTTACACTTACTGATACATTTAATATTTGTTCAACAATGAAAGTGAATCAATAGAAGCTCACTGACCAATTATCAGAGCCTACTATAATACTATTGGATAACAGTGGTGCTCACTGGCTATTGCATTCATAATGCCACAAAAAACAACTTGGTTTCCGATTTCATTGTTTAAAACAAAACATATTAAAGGACATACCTTATTAAAAACATCAGGTCTTTTTTAATGGTTGGTGAAGGGATGCTTCCTTTTCATTACGTTGATATTGAAAGCGAAATTTATGAAATAAATGTATGCAATTGCAACCAAACTGATATAAAGGATTAAAAATCAGTATTTTACAGGATTACAATTTATAATCTCATGTATTTTAATTGTGCCTTCTTATTGACCTCAAGAAATCATGTGACATCTGTATTAAAAAAATACAGTCTGGGTTTTTATCTGACTTCAAAATCAGGTCAGTATGGGATTGGAAACAAAGGTACTTTTTCACACCTAACGCCAACCTTACACTTCCTGTAAATATGCAAGGGTACACTAGCATTAACATTATAAAGCCTTCTCATCAGTTAGTCTCTGAGAAAAAGTCCATATTTTCTGCAGTTTTTTGTGAGAGTTCTCATAGCCATTAACACAAGGAACCTTCCGTGTATGCAAAACGCTGCCCTATGCACGTGCGGTCATCAATAAATGTTGGTCATGCACATATAGTCAATAATAAATGTTACGTAGATAATTAAACGACTCTCAAACCAGACTGCCCATTCTCTTTTATCCAAACTGCTGCTCATTGGATATATAAAATCAAAGCAGTCTCTGAAATTATTTGAATCACCTTTCTTCCCCATTCAGATGCTAAGTTTAGTGTTAGTTTCTTAAGGGTGCAATTGTTGTATTTCATAGGAATGTGTTAGTTGTTAGAGGCTATGGGTGTTTAGGTCATTTTCAGAGTGTATTGTGGCATGTAAATATATCTAGGCATTGTGACATAAATGCTATAGAGTAGTTTGAATAGTGAGGTAATAAAAATAACAGTTAGTAGTGTCTTGTGATCAACGGAGTTCACATATAATTGCAGAGCTCACACTCTTACGCAGTGTAGTCCATAGATTATAAGGAGACATACGTCTTGTAAGTGATTAGTAATATTCGTATTTATGTTAAGAATTAGTAATGATTAGTATGTTTAATATTATTGTATTTTCAGGTTACAGATTACATAAAGACCGATCCGGCCAGTAAAGTCTTCATTCAAGTGCATTATTGGACGAGTCTTTATTTGTTAACTGTATGTCTAACTAAATTATTCCCAAAATTAGTGAGGACATAACATTTAGTGACTTCAGCGTCTTCTACCTCTACATGACTAAATGCACTGAATTGCGGCCATGTGATCGGCTGATATTTGAGCTAACAAGCAATTGAACAGGTGTACCTACTAAAGCTGCCGGTGATTTATATATAAAGTGCAAGTATTCACACTGCTTTACTTTTTCCACATAGTAATGTTAGAGCCTTATACCATTTTCATCCCTCTTCACACAATACCTTATAATGGCAAAGTTAAAATGGCAGTTTGTTTGGAATTTGGAAATTTATTTTAAAAAAAATTATAAATAAATACAAAAAAACTTGTACAGAAGTATTCACAGCCTTTGCCATGATATTCAAAACTGAGTTCAGATGCATCCTATGTTCACTTTAGTTGGTTCAAAAACTTTTAGACACAAACCCTACAGTATAGCAAAGGTAAGGTAAGGGCACTGACACTAAGCACACAACCAAGATAACAAAAGAGTGGCTTTGGGACAACTCTGTAAATGTTATTGAGTGACCCATCCAGAGCCCATATTTGAACCTGACTAACCATCTCTGGAGAGATCTTTAAATGACTGTGCACCAACACTGCCAATCAAACCTGTAAAAATTGTACATGAATGGAGCATATTACATACAGTAAAAGAGGGCTGCACCATTTTGCTGCAAACAAGGAAGCAAGTATGACAGCAAGGTCTCCAGAAGAATTTATCAGAAGATGGTCTGCAAAATGTACCAGATAATGTAATTATAATAATCATATTGTACATTGGAACAATTAAAAAAAGCAGAGCAAATATTGACTTTCATTATGTAATTGCATATGCCCGCATGTGCTAAATAAATGATCTGAGTACGGCACTAATCCGGTTTAGATTAGATCTCTTTATCCATTTGTTTATATCACATTTTTAGTGTTTCATTAAATAAATACGAATGTCTTTATATTTTCAGTTCTGATGAGATTTTTTTGTTCCTGTTCATCAGCTTCCTTATTTTACTGCTTTATGTGGTCATGCTAACAGTCAGCTGTTCGCGCTCTCATCTCTGCTCGGTCACAACTCTCTTATACCAATTGATATCCATTAAAGTCTCTTCAACATTATTATCAGCAATGCCTTTTAGTCCACATGCTGTTAGTCTTTATTCTCCTCATTTCTCATCTGATCCTCACTCGCTCTACCATGAACCTCTCTGAGAGTGTAAATATGTGCTTGTTTGTGTGTTTGTGTCTGTGTGTAGGAATGCAGTAGGTAAATTCATCGCCCCTCACTTTGCATGCCATCTCTATCTAGTCACATAGACATCTCCATGACAACCCGCAGGCTTTCCCTGTCTCTCTCTCTCTCTCTCTCTCTTTCTCTGCATTGCTCTCACACATAAGCACGTACTTACTTCGCCATCTTCTTTTTTTTTTTATTGTCACAGACTCAAATTTCACACGCTAAAAACCATGAAAATTCTATGAGGCATACACATCCAAATCAAACACATCCATCCTATGGTCTGCTTTATTTCAGCTTCTGCAGAGGTGTGGGTTTGGAAGATTTGTTTAATAATGCGAGTGCATTTGTCTTCAGAAACACAGAGTGGTGAGTAACAACAAACAGAAAGTGAATGACGTGATGAGGAAGGCAGAGGAGATAAATTTGAGATAAAAAGGAAAGATGAGATGAGACAAAATCGGACAAAACCAGGAAGAAAGTAGTGCTGGAAAGACGTAACCTTAATCTGAGAGAAGGGGTAAAACAAACGAAATCAAGAAGGAAAAAAGTCGGGGCTTCCGATTCAGATTTGCCTAACAAGCAACTCATAAATATTGTAATTACATAGCTCTACCATTTAAATCAATACGCAAGCATGCTCAGTTTTTTTATGCGTGTGTGTGTGTGTGGGATCATACACTGAAAGCAGCTTCTCCAGCTACAGCTATTTCTCCAGTTTTGCTTAACTCAGCCATTCCCCAGGTCCCGCAGGCACGCAGAGGACGATGATGATACTATAGCATAATTGCCAACATCTGCGTCCCATACACACTGAGCAACTATGCATACTGCAGCTAACCAAATATACACACACACATACACAGACACACACACACATGAAAAAAAAAACTCTCACACCTAGACATAAACATGCTACACAAGGCAGACATACCCACATGCACAAGGTACACAAGCGGAGCGTTGTACTGAAATCCCACGCAAACACCCACCCACATAGGAAACAGAAAATGCAATTAGTTGCTGCAGGTAAAGCTCACATGTAGGAGGATCGAGCACATTGTGTGTTAGTTGTATTACAATAGTCTTAAGCATTTTTCACCACCATGTAATTCGTACACAAGAATCTTAGGAATGCTGTAAATGCAGCATTTATAGGCAATAGAGAACTTCAAGGAAAAAAAGATTATTCTACTTTTTTCATGAGAGCATACATTTGTTCTTTTTCGGTCATGGTTTGAGTTCACATTTATACTACACGACACAACATGAGAATTGATTGTGTCATGAGAATCTATTGTTTTTAGACTGTATAAGGGCAACCAGGATAGCTCGGTGGGTAGAGCACATGTTGCTAAATAAATTCAGGAAATTTAGTAACGGGTTTGACTTCGTCTGGGGCTGCAAGAGCTGATAAAATATTAGGGTTCTCAGTAATCTAATCCCTATTGCACAGAACACATCAGAGCAACAAACAATCATGAAGCAATAACAGCTTAGGATACGAGTCCAGTAGAAATCGTCTATTCTGCAGATTGAGTTGAAGGTAAATAAAAGTTTTGCAGTGGAACATAGTTATTATGGTTTGTTGTGGACAAAAAATGAACAAATACTGTGCATGCCAATGTATTCTGATATAAGCATTGCACTTTAACATTTATAAAACCCCTCTCCCGGTTGCTCCTTACTCCAAATCTTGCTCTTGCAGTCACCGACAGGAACTACACAACTTGGAGTAGCGGCCTGGTCCAGATATTTAGCATGCTTGATATTCTTTTGAGTCTGCAACTGTTCGGTGACCTGCTCGGAGTGCAATGTTGAACATTTAAGACATACAACAGCAATCCAGAGCCAATTTTCAAACCCTGAGTGAACCGTGATATGCCACCGATCTGGAGGATTTGTTTGTGACGTTTAATGAGAAACTTAGCTTTAGAATAAAAAGTCATGGAAAATCAGTAAAAACCTCATGTGACATGTATCCTATGATGAAATGTTTCTCATGGCAGTGGGCCCTTCCTGTATAACTCCATGCCACATGGTTCACTGAAAGATGCAAGGATGTGAATCATATGTTATGGTCTTCATACACTTCAACAGATCCTAACCTACATGAACACCTGTAAAATTTTAATATGGTGTGTTATATACATCTCAATCGCCACCATCATCATAAATGCTGTTGTCTGACTGATCTGCATAAAAATTCCAGTAGATCAGCAAATAATCAAACCAGCTCTCAGCCACCAGCAACCATGTATGGACAGGTCTTGACTCATACGACATGATTTAAGAAGGTTTGAAGGTTTAAGTGTAGGTTTGCATATAGAGGTTTGTATTGGCTAGTGCACATTTACATGTAAACACACATACACGAACATGCATTACATAATAATAAACTGAACCATTAGATACTGTACCAACTGAACCATTAGATACTGTACCAACTGAACCATTAGATACTGTACCAACTGAACCATTAGATACTGTAAGCTCTGCTGTCTGATTTGGCCTGGCCCCGGTAAGATAAAAAGTTTCTGATTGTGGCATCCTATGTGACCCCCACACAGAACCTGCACAGAAATCATCTAAATCTTATAGCATTTTCTAATAGCTGTTATACTGCACGTCTGTGAGTCCATACAGACTCTGTGTCTAGTCAAGAATACCACTTGACTGAGTAAGAGGAAACACACAACTGTGTATTTTCTCACTTTCAGCTCTTCCTAGTTTTGCAACAGGCAGCTGCTTTCACGGCTCTCTCATGACCAGAGAAAACCTGGCACTCCGGTCCCTATTTTGACACCCAGTGCCTGGTTGCTATGGAGATCGCCTTTATGTGCAGAAAGGCAAAAACTCTCTCTCTCTCTCACACACACAAGCACATGCACACGGACACACACACACAACACAGGAGTACCCCCGGGCATTGGAGGAGGTTGTGACAACTATTCTTAGTACTGTGGGTTTTGTCCAGTGACTCTGGTCTGGAATAACAAACCTGCTATATTTTTAAAAACCAAAGGAAATACACACATACATGTGTCTGCATTGCTGGACAGGCTAGATATACAGTATAAGAGACAAGATGGGAGAATTTTGAATTTCTTTTACATCTGACATAAATGCATTCTTGCAACCGTTCACATGTTTATACTCTGAACATTTATGATGCTTTGGCAAGAAAAATAAAAAATTAATAAAAAATAATAATTCTAATCATATTCAATGTCATGGGGGACATGGAGCAAGTGGATTCTTTCATATATTTGGGATTTAGACTAACAAATGCTGTGGATTGTGGCAGTGAATACAGAACAAATCAATGTTTTAATAATTTTTGGAAGCAATCTTAATGCTTTTAATGTTATTTAAGGCCTTCATTTTTGCATCATCATCATTTTTGAATCATCAATATGCAGCTCAGGACCGCCGTCAGTGGGGGCAGCAGGCTCTCTGCAACAGGCTTCTATATTATAAAACCACCCAGGCTCAACACCAGGAAGCAAAGTGGACAAGGATGAAACAACAACACAATACCACCACAGAACCAACATGAACAACCGATCTATGCATGTGACATCAGCGGTCGAGTTTGCCTTCTTAGTCACAGCAGATGCCGAGAGAACAACTTATTCCAGGCACAAGAAATCTATAGTCTGCTGAGACTCAAATGCCAATCCTTTTTCAATACCCTCTGGACACCCTGTATAAACCAACACATTAAAAATGTGTTCATAACTACATCAAACCAAAATAGGGACAGCAGAGGATCATAATTCTCAAGAGAAACATCCACAGAGAGATTTGTCCTGCAAGCAAGAAAAAAGCTAGCCCAGATCCGTAATGTGGCAAGTAAAATAAATGATTGTAAAAAAAATGTAAGATTATCCGATTAATATCACTGCAAACTGGGATTCTGCTCTATGCTGGAACACAAATCTGTCCAGTTGTTACTGCAAGAGTGAAGCAAGTATTTTATAGTTAAATGCATATATTTTTATATATAAATCCAAAATGCAGAAGAGGAAACATTTATTGCAACAGAAAATGGCCGTTGCTTGTTCTAAAAGGCATATAAGCAGAGACCAAAGAAGAAACAGGAAGCCAGCTACAACAAC
Source organism: Aspidoras spilotus (assembly GCA_028565295.1). Taxonomy (NCBI): domain Eukaryota; kingdom Metazoa; phylum Chordata; class Actinopteri; order Siluriformes; family Callichthyidae; genus Aspidoras; species Aspidoras spilotus. The sequence goes on along the minus strand of JAOUQV010000020.1, from coordinate 11,492,645 downwards.
AGGAAGTTGTGGATTGTGATCAGCAGGGGAAGCTTTGCGAAACCACCATGTCACTCTAACATATAGAGATATTCATGTGGCTGAATATTGCTTTATTATTACACAGAGCACAGAAAGAGTTCTCAGGTCAAAAATCAAACCATGAAAAAAACTGTTTCAGTTTGTTTAATAATGCATAATAATAATAATATTTTTTTAACCTTATGTAAGAATCTCTCAATTGAGGTTAAGTGCAATTAATAATAAAAACACAGAGCACAAACACACACAGGGGTTAGACAATGGAACTGAAACATCTGGTTTTAGACCACAATAATTTATTAGTATGGTGTAGGGCCTCCTTTTGCGGCCAATACAGCGTCAATTCATCTTG
>JAOUQV010000020.1:11481129-11492172 GCA_028565295.1 Aspidoras spilotus | reverse complement strand
CCCTGTATAAGCAATACACAGGCATGTACAAAAAAGAAGGGTAATAGGGTACTGTTTTTTCCATATTGTGCTGTTCTTTTTTATTGACTCTTTTTATTTATTTTCTATATCTCTATATATCCCATGGCACTATATTCCAAGTAGAATCGCTTTGAAAGTTAAGACTAGACCAATGCAATGCGTGATCTCAAGACCATAACAATAATAGTGTAGTTGGAACAGCAACATTATAGACCATTATACAACAACTTTTATACAGCTTCATAAACCATATCAGGGCAAGCAAAGTTTAGAGGCACCAACCAAATTTTGCCTACGCTAATTTGAAACCAGGTACCTCTAATGCAACTGGTAACTGCTGCATCACAGTGTGCCTGACATGACATGCTACACACCTCCAGCCAGGTACCATGCAAAAACTGTGTGCAAATAAAGGTATTTGCATTTAATTTTAAAGATCTGTTGGATTTGATCTTTGTACAAAAATACATATAGACTTCTTCACAAAAAGACACCACTAAAAGAAAACAAAATGTTTTCCTAAAATTTCACAAATAGCAGGAACTGGAATTTTAAAAGACCAGGCTAATATTTATACGGACATTATTACCTGTGAGACAATGTACATTATGACAATTTTAAGAGAAAATATAATTAACTAAATTGGGAATTAAAAAACTGCTACTGGGAGTAATTAAACAGAAGCAAAATGAACTCACTGTTTCACTACAGTACATAATTGCACTCTGTGCTCTCTAATATTACTGGCTTTGATATCATCTCCATAATTCCTATGACAAAACGTTAAAAACACAAAAAGCCTGGGTGAACTTCAAAGAGATACCACAATTAGAGGGTGACACAGGAGTGCATTTTCATTCCTGTCCTATCCCACTCCCACAGAAAATAATCTTGTCTCATCTCAATCCCGGGTCGGAATAAAAAAAAATTCTTGTGCTGTCCCACTCCTGGTAAAATGACTCCCACTCCCATCCCACTCCAATTAAAAATGACTCCTGCTTTGATACTGCTCATATTTGTCCTACTGATTTAAAAATGATTTTAGTTTTTAGGCAATACAATTAATTACATGTAATCTCCCCATTCTTTTTAAGATTACATTGTGTTATACAGTTTTATTTCAGAAGACATGGCAACAGGGACAGTTGTAATGGTAATACAGGGAGACATTTTATGCCTTAATAAAAGTAGTTTTTCCTATGGAGGACCAGCTGCTAAGCCCCTGTTGAATAAACTCAAATATAACGTATATATATAAAGTTGCATTTTCCTAATTTATTGAACAATTATTTACTTAAAACATTAGACATTAATTTGTTCTTACCAACATTTTGTGCAAATACATCTACATTATTCAGTATTCAGTGAGGGACAGTTGTGTGGATAAAAATGACCTTATTGATAACAGTGAGAGGTCAGAGGTGAATGGACAGACTGATTCGAGATGATGATAGAAACACAACCGCAACTCAAATACAACCAAGGAATGTAGATACAAAGAACTAAGGCAGGTCTGAAGGAAAAAGAGGGTCCAACCTTTTACTAGCAAGGTGTACTGTATGTAATAAAGTGGGCAGTAAGTGTATTTTATTGATAAAATGTTAAGTTTATCCATAATTTCTAGTAAATATAATATATAAGTTCACTGTAGCTGTTATCAGCCTGTAAACTTTATCCACATCTAGTCTATGTAATCCACTTAAAATGATCAGTTCATTAGGAACAAAGAGTTTTTGTCTATGTGAGATTATCTAGTGATACACATATAACTCCAAGCTGAACTCATGCAGCTATTTGCTGAAGCATGTAATTAGTTCATAACTATATTTATTAATTTGTACAAGTCCAACACAAACAGTGCTCAGCTCCACATTTCTCTCTGCACCGGGATAGTTCCTGCCTGCAACACCGAACAACAACCGCCATTGTGCTCTCCTCTTCTATCCGCCTCATCATTACTCACTCGCATTTTGTCCTGATTTAACTTTAAGTGTTTCACAAAGTTTGTTGTGTTTCCACAACTTATTATAGTTGTTACACAAACATCACAAACAACGTCTTGGCTGTTTTTGTACCTGTAATATCTCCATGAATGACTCCGTTTACGATGCGCCATAATACAGACTGAGTCATTGACTGACTGAGCAGCGTACCGCAGCTCTACCGCATTACAGACTGACCCAGGCGGAAGAAAGATTAGTTCTTACCATGTATAATTTAGACAAGATAATAAAAGTTTTGTTACTTTCTATTGTTTTCCTGTTGTGGATAAACATTACCTCGAATGACTAAAGTAATAAAAGTATCAATATTTTGATTTATGAATCAATTTTAGAGCATAAAGATCTAGTATCGGAAGTATCTACAGTATATTTCAGTATCGATCCGAACATCACTCCTGCTCCCATCTGCTCCCACTAATTTTTTTATTCTGTGACCCGTGGGATTTACAAAAAAAATGTCAGTCTCTAACCAAAATACATACTTTACATCAATTGTGTTTTAATTGAGATTTGTGACATGCTGTACGGTAGAGTGTATTAACAAGCCCAAGAAAGGTCAAATACACTATATATAAAGTATACTATCAGCAAGAATATAAGTTATTGAACCACATCAAATCCGGCACCCTACATTACCAAGATGTAATGAGGCTCCCACAATGTACAGCAGTGAAGAAACTGTAATGACGGGACTTGTGGAGAGAGCCAGAAGACGTAAAATATGGAGAGTAACCTGGATGGACAACATCGTGGCATTCACTGGATTATCATGGGCCAGACTGCTACAGGCAACATGCGACAGCAGGCATTGGAAAAAGCTGACAAATAGCCATTTCCTGTTCCAGCATGAGTGCACACTAGTGCACAAAGCAAGCTCCATAAAGACATATAAGAGTGACTTTGGTGCAAAAGAAACTGACTGGCCTGCACACTGTCCTGACTTCAACCTGACAGAACACATTTGGGATGAATTAAGAGCAGAAACTGCAAGCCAGGCCTTTGCGTCCAACATCAGTATATGATCTCACAAATGTGTTTCTGGTACAATGGTCAAAATTTCCAAAAAATACACTCCAGAGTTGCAAAAGATGGACCAGCATCATATTAACCCAAGGGATTAAGAATGGCATGTCACTCAAATGTTTATGCATGAAGGCACACAAGCAAATAATTTGAGTGTATGTATATACTTTATAACATCTTGCTGAGTTCTTTAAACAAGGAAGGCAGCTTTGCAACTGTCCATTTAATATAATAAAGCATTTTTTTCTTCAAGATCAGAAAATAAGATTGTAATCAGATTATATAAAAATCTTTATATCAATAGATTATAATTAATACAAAATGGAGTCTTTCATAAACACACTATTAAATGTGAGCGGAATCAGAAATCGACTCATCCGTGAGACATTTCTTAGACCAAATGCACAAAGAATGTTAGCCTCGAGTGCGGAATTAAAAAATCCGGTACTATCTTTAAAATATGAAGGTTATCAATCTTAGGTTTAACAAAAACGGCAACATTGTGATTGTTTTGTATCCTAAAATAATAAAAAATGCAGAAATACAGAGCTTAGCAATTTGTTCATTTTAAATGGATCCCAGTTACAACATGCTAGCAAAAGAAAATGATGGCTGGGAAAATACATAGGAAACACGTGAGAAACACCAGGAAGAAGAATAAAGTTTTTTTAAAGGTGTACAATACTCAACCATTTGTATTTTAGTAGTTAGCTGTCTTACCTCATTACTGCTAATATGTAACCAAGCTAAAATGTTGATTAGATTACTGTAATGTAATCTAGCCTATTGTCACAAAGTTGTACATCTGTAAAGATGTTTACTCTGAGAGGGGGAGCTGTGTTTGTTTGTTTTGCAGTTTAGACTCATTTGTTTAGACGCAGCGGTCTAGAAATGAAGCTATCTAGCTGTGGTTGCATTAGTAAGCTTAGCGCTGCACTGAACTGACAGTTTAGACAGTATTTTCTGTTTTCAGCTTAGTAATTTAATTCTGGTTGAGCAAACCACATATATTGTCTATAGTTAGTAAATACCTAAATGAAAATGTTTGATCTAGTGTGTGTTTACACTATAAGAAGAGTAGCAATAGCGCCATAGAACATTAACAAGATTGTGCTATCGAGTACATTCACCTGTTTAAACTGATTGTCCTGATAGTTCCTGTTCACACAGTTTGACCTTTCCGGCTAAAGAATGCCCAGTCAACAGAGACATATGCATTATAAAAGCAGCTGAACCCAAAGCATGATTTTTTTCCAGAACAAGAAAATATCATACTGGTCTCTGACTAGCACAAAACGACAAGAAGCTCCAGCTCTATAAAGTGGAGGCAACTTACAGGCAACTGCTAGGCCTCTTCCTGTCTTTGAAAGGCTAAGTGGAGCCGCCCAAAGTCGCCTGGAATCAGGAAGAACTTAATAATAAAGCCACAAAACTGGGCATGTACGCACATGTAGACCCCACTTCGAAGCTTGCTTCTTAAAAAAATCATCATACTGTAAATAATAATACCACATACAAAATGTGTTACAGATAGGTGACTTAAATGAAAGGAAGCACAAACAACTAGCTAGGACTAGTAAATAGTAAATATCCCTTTCAGACAATATTGTTTTTTTGCCCCACAGTTCATAATGTAGTGTATAAGGAATCCTTCACTGTGAGGAAAGGCTCTTACAGCCTGTAATTACTCTGCAAGCGAAGTCACAAAGAAAATTGTTGGTGTTTAAATGGTCCACAGTGAACATCCTGAGCATAATTTAAAAGCACTCCAATATTGTAAGTCACTATGGCAGTATTTACAAAAAGCTTTTCACCACTAATAATGCCCAAAATTTCATTGTAATACATGGTATTTATGTACTGTAAGCTTTTATTAACCTTTTCAATGATATTCATTATGTGAGCAGTTTGGTACAATGTGTTCATTCTGTTTGCATACTAGAAGCATGGCACTGCAAAGTACCACATACAAACGGCTGACGTTCAGTAATACAAAAATGGATTAAAACTGTATGTTTGTATCTTTTCATTTTCACTGCAACATCTGTGAGGCAAGAATATCTGCAGGTGTGGTAAGAAGACCCATTATACGTATATACAGTATGTGGGTGGATGACATTGTGCTTTTATTCAGTAATCATGGAAAATAATAAACAAGATGGGGCTTTTTTTTCTAAAAATGTGTGAATATTTTAGGTAACTGATTTAATTCTAGATTGTATTTGCGTTGTATTTATTTTTCCTGGCGAGCGTCAGTTATATAAATACAGTATGAAACGTAATTGTTTATTTAAAAAAAATGATCAACAACTAGGACAGCTTATAAATGCTTTTATCATTGTTCATTCTTTCATTCAAGTTCTTCCACTTAATACATAAGGGGTCACGGGCCAGCCAGTGGGTTGACCAGGTCCTTCAACCCTCATCTGACCCTAGCTAAACTGAAATTGCTTTCATAAAACTAACTGGCAAATAAATACATGTAAAGGGCATTTACATTACATAAACTGGAGGAATAACCGGGTTTCAAAGACCCTTGGAATAAATTTGCCCCTTTTTTGTTTGCAGAGTGTTTGCAGGTCTAATATTTTAGTTGATCAGGGGTAAGGAATTCATATATAGTAAAAAAGATTAGGCGGAAAGGATGTCAGAGGAAAATAGCTAGATGGAATGAAGTGCCATGATAAGGCCACAAAATTAGGATTATACTGTTTACAAAAACTGATGACTGAAATTTAGGATATTTTATTTCAATAATTAATTTTTTTAATTATTGGTTATTATTGATCTTTTTTTATTTCTATTCTACAAAAATGTATAAAATGACATAACTCACTCACAACACCACATATTTTAATGACATCATTCATTTTTTACTCTTATGTGCTATCTTCATATACAAGAGTTAATGAATATCATGTGATAGAGTGATTTCCAAAAGAAAATACATTTAAATGTCCTAGCAGAATCGTGACGGTTCAAATGTAAACGCCATGGCCATTGCAAAATCATACCAGCATGTGATCATATGGATGCACCTAATTAGAAAGGAACCATGTAGAACCATGCAGTAAAAGAAAGAGTAGTCTGTAAAAATGCAGAATTAAGCCGACACAACCTATTCAACAAACCAGCAGGAGACATTGTATGCTGCCAAACACCTCAACGTTGCTGAAATGGCTACCTGATAGACAGACTCAATGTGTGCTTAAAATGAACTATGTAATTACTGAGGTGATTTATGTGATAGTAAAATGAATGGCAGTTCTTCTTATTTAACCTTTGATATTCCTTCTTGAAATGTAAAACACTTAGCATGAATAGCATATAATAAGAGTTGCCTGTTTAACTGAACAAAGTGTAAATGTTCAATAAAAAAATTATTTAGCCTTACAAACAAAAATTTCCAGAACTTCTAGAGAACTTATTTATCTTTGAACGTGGCGTGGTTTTTGGTGCCAGTCGAGCTGGTCTGAGTGTTTCTGAATCTGCTGATCTACTGGGATTTTCAAAAAGAAGCATCTCTAGGATTTACAGAGAATCAACCAAAAAAAGAGAAAACAGTGAGAAGCAGTTGTGTGGACAAAAATGCCTTGATGAAGTGAGAGGTCAAAAAAGAACCTAATAAAGTGGCCAGTGAGTGTGTATTGAAATAGCCACAACTGGAGAATTGATTAGACTTGTTTCCTGTTGTGAACCGACACTATCTTAAAGCCCTGAGCCTAAAGATTTTACATTGTTTTAACAAAAAACATTTTCAAAACAGCACTGGTCCCCGAGTCTATTATTTGAATACAGAAATCACATGACCTTTCCTAAGAAATAGGGGATACATAACGAGGAGATCGGGAAAAAAACATATTTTTATAGCCTACTTTTACAACAAATAGTGAATTCCCAAAGATCAACTGCTTACCTTTATAGGCCCAGTGCTGAAACGGATCTTTCTACTGGCTGGAGGCTCGTCCTCATTCGGCAGTCCAGCAATCTCTGTGCAGCTAGATTCAGGTTCATAAACATCATCATCAGCCTCTTCGTCCTCATCCAGCTGACTCCCACCAGAGTCCTCACCTATACCACTGTAGGCACTAATGTCTATCATGTCAGCTTCTGAATAATCATCCTTTAGGGGCTCCTCCTCTGCTTCCTCTTCCTTTTGAGAGGAGGTGTCTCCTTGGTTCAGGCTGCACTCCTCAGCAGCCTCATGAATGTTTTCAGCCTCCCCATTTTCAAGGGAAGCATGAATATCTGCATGCACCAATCTGCTGCCTGCATCCTGGCTGTTAACAAAATCTTGCTCTCCAGAATTGGACTCTGTACTAATTCCTGCAGAGTCTTGGAGTTCCTTTGACTGTTTGTCATTTAGCTCTGCAGACAAAACAGTCATTTCTTCTGCTGATGGCTTGTTACTTGTTGTGTTGGTTTGGGATCCTGCTCTCCTTGGACTTCTAGGAACTGATTCTTGGTCCTTAGCTTGTGATTCATTTTCTTGGCTTCCCGGTTTAGGAAATGTTCGCACCTTTTTCGGTATGACTTTTGGGCGAGACGGCAGGATAGAGGTTACAGGTGGCCGATGGACATTGTTGCGCAATTCAGCCTTTTCAAACACAGCGCTCAGCTGGCTGACAGTGGGTGACACTGCTTCAGTAGGCCCACCATCAGAGTCCAGTCTGTCTAGAGATTCTGTGCTGCCATTAAATCGTACAACCACATCCAGCCGGCTGTCCTGGAAGCCTGAGGCACGCTCCTTCTTCAAAAGTATGCGGTTGGTAGCAGCCTGTTTCTCTTGCAGATGTCGCTGCTCGAAAATTTTCCGTGTCTCCTGCAGCTTAGACACTCCAGATGAAGGTCCACGTGCCCCTCCACCCTCTGTCTTCAAATCAAAGCGGCTCACACGTTCAGAAACAGTTCCGCCTAGCTTGAGAAGTGCACTGTGGTCAACATTTTCATTTAGACTGCTGGCTCTTGGCAAGGAGAGACGCACTGCCTGGTCTTTTATCTTTGCCGGATCGTCTTCATCCCCAGGGGAGCCCATCTGCATGAACATGTTTTTAATGCGATGGACATTGGAGCCGTACCTGCGACCCCGTCCCAGAGGTCTTGACTTCCCCTCTCTTCCATCCTCACCATTCATAGTTTCAGGATCTTTGACCGGTTTTAGCGCCTGGATTCCTGCCTCATATGCATTTCTATGTGGTGACGCACTCCGAGCTCCAAGTGTGCTGCTAGTAGTGCCACTGGCTGCAGATGGGGGTTCGGTCTTCATCATGGTTAATCAAATGGTGGTAAAGTGTATTTGAAACGGCATAGCCTCCTCCCTTTCCCCCTGGAGGTGGAATAGAATTAGTTGGAGTAGCAGCAGCAGCAAACATGTATCAGAGACAAATCAGGGGTCATTATCAGTATTATATATCAGTCAAAATTATTAATTACAAATATAATGATAATATTAAAAACAACAAGGTGTTTATCAAAGAAACAATAAATAGGTGGCCATTGTTGCGTATAACATTTAAATCTAAACAAATCTGGTGCAAATGTTAGAGCCAGATGTAACTTGTATGTGAGTAGGAAGGCTTTCTAGTACTGACTCTGAGTTTAAAATTTAATCAGCAACGTTAATACTAGCAACTAGAAAAGCTAGTGGACAGGTTAGTTTTCACACATTTTTGGTTGAGTACATTTGTCTGAATTCAGAATGCTGATTGAATTTTAAAAATCAACTGCATCCACACTGGAGAACGTGCACACACTTTATGGAATCTGATATTAATCTGCTACAAGTATATTAACCAGTGAGTGAGTATGAGAAGCTGCATAATGTAGGCCTAGATGTTGTGCACATGTATATATTTGTTTTTAAGAAGACTTTGTTATTCTTTTATATGTAAATATTTGGCAGTTACAAAGGTTAAAGCAGTATATATGCAGTAGATATATTTACTACACCATCTGGGATGTATAATAGCATTTTAATCAGAAGGTGTTCCTGCAGTGCAATACTATACTGGTCTGGATGTAAAGATGTACGCTTGATATAAATATGAATACGCACTGATAATAAGCTTGTCTGGGAAATACTGTAATTCCGAATGTGTACTGATATCCTTCTATATCCTGTCATTGTGCAGTAGGCTTTGTTATATGCCCAGCCTGTGATTGATGCCAATAATTGTATTTAAGGGTGCTGGGCATATTTAAAAGAAACACGGCATTCTACATTTGGCTACACTTTGTGGTTCCTACATGTTGCTAAAATCGCCTGGTTGCTTTAATAACGTCTTATAGGAACGGTAAGCGATTCGTTTGCAGTGTGTCAGCGAACAGCAAAGGCTGTCAAAACACGACAGTAGGACCCTGTGGAACCGAGAGGCCCCGCTCCCTGTCTAACACACAAGGCTACATCCCAAACCGCAGTTGTACCTCTATAAACCGCATGTCTCTAAAATACAGCAAAAATGCTAAAGCCGAACGCTCTGCACTAGCTTGAACGCGATGTGGAGCAATATTATACGTTTTTGCTCGTAGCCTTTGTCTCGCTTACGTCGCTTCCTGCATTTTCTGTCGCCTAAAATAACGGTTCTCTTTTCCCCAATCAAAGGCACAAAGCAGGAAAAATGCCACACCAACGCGTCAAACCAACGCTTCGCACCACCGCAACTACACCGGCTCACCTTGTAGTTCGTATTCAACAAAAGGTCCAGTGCATTAAACTCCACTTGCAGGCGAATCCATTGTGTCCACGAGTCGTTTTCTGTATAACGGTTTCCCCACGAGCGAACAGCAGCGCTGTCTTCTCCCCGGCTCGCGCTCAGCAGCACAGCTCACAGCCCCGCCCCTCCTCTCGCGCACAGCAGCATCACTGCTTTCATCACATTTTCCTCCTGTGGGCCTGTGAGACATGTAGCCTGCTGCATATATACACTGGATTAGGAACACGAGGCTAATAAGTGGTTGATTCATCGTTTGATTAATTCCAGCCTGTCACACGTGGCCGATCGTTGTATGAATATTGGCTTGTATAATGAATATAATGTTTGTTGAAGCTTGCCCCAACTCTACACCAACGATACTGTGATACAAGACAGCCACAAGGGCAGTCATTGCTGGAACACCGGCAACACTCCACCCAGCTCCAACTAGATATCTGTGCGTAATCACAGAACACCTTAAATCAGAACAAGTTATGATGTACTGTAAACACTTGGGAGCACTTCACTGGTGATTATATCGCACCTGCCAGTGATTACTCATGCAGTCAGTTAACAGTGTAATATCATTCATTCATTCGTTTATTCATTAAGAGGGAAGCATATGCTACAATACGACAGCACTACCCACTGCGCCACCGTGTCGCCTGTAATTAAAATTATAAGATGCAAATTGAAAAAAAAAATACTTGGAAATAACCCATAATAAAGAAAAGAAAATAAACAAATAGCGAAAGTATAAGCATAAAATGTTTATTTAACTTTTCCACAATTAATGTCATTCATTCATTCATTCACTAGATAGAGACACGCATATTCTTAGCAGTTTACCCAAAAGACTCTAGGATTATATCAATTTAGGCCAGAACATTCTGTAATGAACCACAGGTAGTGCAGACATATATAAAATGCTTGTTTGACAATTGAGATTACAGTCAGTCTGTAGTTTTAAAGATGGCTGGCAAAGGTTGGCAACGACTATGGCAGATTTGTCTGGCATGATGTGTCATAAATGATTTGATTATTTGTTTTAAAATAAAGGTTTAATAGCAGTAAAATCCACAGTAATTTTTATTTCGCCATCTTGACATTGATATGAGGAGTGAATTCATCAAGCAAAATGAATGAAATCACTGCAGCAGTCGGGACTATACCGCTGCAGGAGACACACTGACCTATTTTGCCATGGCGTGCATCCCCTCTGGAAACCTCATTGAGAAATGCGACACCGTGTGACGGAATGTGGACATGACACCCAGAGGTCAGAGAGACGTCACTGCATCATT
>JAOUQV010000020.1:11349598-11359674 GCA_028565295.1 Aspidoras spilotus | reverse complement strand
ATGCAAGGTTTATATGATATGATTCTGTTGTTTATTACACTTATTCTTTAATTAGCCTAATTAAAAGTACTAAATATGCACTATTATTACATTGCATATTATATTATATATATATATATATGAGATTAAATATTGCAATAATCTTTCCGTGGCGGACACTGAGGACGTCTATTTATTCGGAACCAGGATCATGGACATTTTGCGGATTGGATTAGGCAATGCCCTGATCTACTGAAATACTAAACTAATGGAAACAGCTGTCCGAGCCCCTTTAAATATGCCCGACATGACGGACGCAATGTGCAGAGCGGTCAGTACGCAGACAGTGACAGAATCGCAGTATATATAACATCATATCTCTCCTAATGCATCGTACCAAAATGCGCAAAGGAACTTATGGTCTATACAGGAGTGTGACATTTTTCTAAAAAAAATAACAAACCAGGCTTAATTTTTGTTTTCGCTCCCTATATCAGCTTCAGCCCTTCAAGGATACCGCTGTGATAACATTCCCCCAGAAAAACAGAGTGTAGACCAGTAACCCCCTCCCAACCCCTCTTCCCACTGCCAGCGTTCCTATTCTTAATCGGTTAGTTGCTCAAAATTGTGCTGGAGTGTTTTTAACCACCGCTTCTTACAGTTCCCATCAGCCTCTGTATTTATATGTACAAGTTTCCATGTCGTTGTCATGTTTTGTGGGTCTGAGAGGAATGGAATTTCATTCTGTGTATTATTGCAGATTTGACAATAAATTCATACCATACCACAAAAGAAAAAAAATCAGTAAAAATGTAGTCTTTTGATATTTATAGTTACTTCTCACAGCACAGGTTGGAAAATTGGGAGACAAAGTTAGAGAGGGTCGATTGAGATGGTTTGGACATGTGCAGAGGAGGGACAGTGGATATATTGGTAGGAGGATGTTAGAAATGGAGCTGCCTGGCAGGAGACGGATAGGAAGACCAAAGAGGAAATATATAGATATGGTCAGTGTAGGCATGCAGGTAGTTGGAGTGAAAGCAGAAGATGCAGAGAACAGAGTGAGGTGAAAAAGATTGACACGCTGTGGCAACCCCTGATAAAAGGGAGAGGCCAAAAGAAGAAGAAGAAGAATATTTACTTCTCACTGCTAAAATGACATTAAAATCTGTCCATTTGCGCTTTTAATATGCCATACAAAAATGCGTCATATGTGCCAAATACACATGTTCATCAAGACTAAAACAAACTAAAATGAAAAAAATGACATGATCTTGGATGTAAAACTTGGCCAAATAATAAAACTTAATATGCTTTTACTTTTTAATTTTCAGCAGTCGTGTCTATTTGCACGATTGTTTACTGTCTTTTGGCAAAATTATAGTAAAGGCACAGTTTTCATTCAGTCCTATGTATTAAACTATGAATGAACTTCATGAGAATTTTAACTAAGGTCCTTACCCTAATAGAAGTCCATCGTCTAGAACTTGAAAACAGAATTCTTTTCTATACAGACTGGTGCAACATGGATGGTGAAACAACTGTAATGTGAAACAACTACACTTTCGGTTGAGGGTTAAAGCTTTATTTTCATACCAACTGTATACATTGATTTCATATGGCCAGGTGCTTGCTGCTGGCATCTCTTACAAAAAGACTGCAAATGTGTGAACTATCAAAAGCAACAAGATTTTACATTCTCTAAGTACACAATCCAACAGCATGCATTCTTTTGCACATGAAAATGACACAGCATTCAAAATATCCTGCGAGATATTCCTTATGAGCATGATTGTCTATTTACATTCTGCAATGCACCACATATTGTAAAACCATGGAAATATGTAAAATACAATATCCTTAGTAACTCTTCATTATACATTTTAACATGTTAATGGATAATAGCTAGCAGGATTGGATGCTAATAATATACAGTGTAGTATATACAGATAATCAGCAGTCCACATATCTAGCAACAGACTGAGACACAGCAGTAGGATTGTAGTTCGGACATCATTGTCAGGAATAAAGTACATTACGTGTATTTTCTGCTTTGCAGAATAAGTCCAATCCTAAATGAAAACATTCTTACTAGATTTATTACAATACTCAGTAACATTGTGACCTTTTTTTTTCCCGGACAACTCTGCAAAACCCGTTAACTGATCAGAAAACACCAGGATTTCTTACAACTAAAACTAGTAGAATGGTTGAGGTTCTGAACTTTTAAAGTAGAAGTTAGTTTTTATTATTTATAGTCCACCTCAAACAACACATCTACATAACTAAAAACACAACGGAACAAATCCTGAGTTATTGTAAACTGCAATCTACTTTCTTTGAGAAACTTGGAATGCTCTTGTCGACTGTAGATATGATTTTGACTGAACCCTTGTGTCGAGCTTAAGCTTAAATTGGACATCCACTTTGCATGCATGTTTGTGTCTCTCTATTTAGTTTAGAGACTGCCTTGCTGTGTGGGTGTGCCTTACAGACACGTTCCTAACAGCTGCATTACTGAACCAAGGCTCTTCCCTTCGTCATTCTGGCTGACGGGAGCTGGAGCCCCAGAAGAAGAGGCTTGGCAGCCGGTAACTGGAGTCTCTCCTCGCAGGGTCGGGGAGCGTGAGTGTCTCCGGTGCTGATTTCTTCCGTGGTCTGTCTTTGGGCACAGACAGGAAGTCTGGGGCTTCTGTGGAAAGAGGGGTGGAAGGGGCGCTGGATGGTCCGGTGCAGGTTGGCAGGGGTGTGTCACTGATAGAGATGGCTGGTGGAAATGTACCTAGCTTCTTATTGGTGGCTTCTTGTGTGGCACGCTCATACTCTCTTACCTCCTCCATTGTCATGTCTTTTAATGGAGAAACAAAAGATTCTGTGTCATACATACAAATACAGGGAATATTGTTTTGCCCAGACTTTTAAAACTGGCTTATTATACAACAACACAAAGTTTCTGGCAATTGTACTGTTATACTAGTAGTACTGTCATAGTTAGCACACTGATAACAATAAGCACACTCACAATAACATGACTGATTAAAAATAGCAGCAATAACATATATTCTTTTAGACCCTGTGAATCACTGGCAGTATACACTGCAATTTGAACGCCACTGTATTTATCATACTGTATACTGTAAGAGGTAACAGCACAATTATGGGGTTGTTTTACTCATTTTTTAAACTGGGTGCTACTATTTCCATAGCACCCACAGATTTTCTTAGATCTTCTTTCATGTTTTCACTCATATTTTCTCTGTTCTCGCGCAGATTCGCTTTGGTTTCATACAAAACTGCTGTCAGTGTGTGATGTAGACACGGTTCCTTGAATGGAAAACTTTGACAGATGCTCATTTGACAAATCCAAAGTGATGTGCATTTATTGTCAGGCTAAGCTCTGAATCTTGACTGGTCCAAGCACTCAATACAATGATATAGAACATATGAAAGGTGCTCACATTGTGTGAGACAATCATGACATCAAATCTAACATTAATTGTAAATTAAGTTAAATCTCTATTCTCATCTGACAAAAAAATTAACAAGTAGCAGCTGCTCAGCTACTGATACACACACGGCACATTGCTTCATTAGTTATGCAGAAATGCACACGCATAGTATCAGGACCGGTGACAAATAAATGCTTGATTTTAAGCCTTTGACATACAAACCCGATTCCAGAAAAGTTGGGACAAAGTACAAATGGAATGCACCAATGTACAAATGTCATAAAGTGATATTGCATTCACAATAGAACATAGACAACATATCAAATGTCAAAAGTGAGACATTTTGAAATTTCATGTAAAATATTGGCTCAATTGCAATTTCGTGACAGCAACACTTCTCAAAAAAGGCAATAAGAAGCTGGAAAAGTTAAAGGTACAAAAAAGGAACAGCTCGAGGACCAAATTGCAACTCATTAGGTCAATTGGCAATAGGCTATTAACTTGACTGGGTATAAAAAAACATCTTAGAGTGGCAGCTGCTCTCAGAAGTAAAGATGGGAAGAAGATCACCAATTCCCTTAATTCTGCGCCGACAAATAGTGGAGCCATATCAGTAAGGAGTTTGTTAGTGTAAAATTGCAAAGACATAAAAACAGACATCTTCATCTACAGTGCAAAATATCAAACGATTCAGAGAATCTGAAAGAATCTTTGTGTACAAGGGTCAAGGGCGTAAAACCATACTGGGTGCCCATGATCTTTGGGTCCTTAGACGCCACTGCATCACATACAGGAATGCTTATGTATTAGAAATCACAAAATGGGCTCAGGAATATTTCCAGAGAACATTATCTCTGAACACAATTCACCATGCCATCTGCCGTTGCCAGCTAAGACTCTATAGTTCAGAGAACAAGATCCAGAAGCACAGACGTCTTCTCTGGGCCAAGGCTCATTTAAAATGGTGGCAAATTGAAAAACTGTTCTGGGGTCAGACAAATCAAAATTAATGCATCATAAAACGAAAGATTTGACAAAACAGATCGAAGACAGTAGAGCAACTAAAATCCTACATTAGACAAGAATGGGTTAACATTCCTATCCCTCAACTTGAGCAACTTGTCTCCTCAGTCCCTAGAGGTTTACAGACAGTAAAGAAAAAAGGGGATGTCTCACGGTGGTAAAACTGGTCCCCAAACAAACCAATGATAGAAATTTTATGGGTAAAATGAAATTGTCATGAGAACAGAATTGTCCAGACCAGCTGCAAACGGTGACCACTAAGTGTAATAAAATTTTCTTTTTTTGGTCTGGGGGTGACTTGCACCACTGCTACCAAAGACCAAAGTTATTTTTGCAACCTGCCAGTAAGGTAAGATACGTACCAATCCACTCATCCACCCAGGCAAAAGCTTGTCTGTGGCCTAATGACAACACGTCCCTGATCACCTTGAAAGAGAGAGATAGAGAGAAAATATGGTTAGAAAGACAGTCTTTAATAATTACCTGCAGGACAGAAGTCATGTTTAATCTACTGTGCATCACAGGTCATGTTTGTGTATAAGTTGTAAAAGTATATGGGAACAAGAAGGAAAAAGATCCATGGACAAGGACAAGCAGTAAGGCAGCAGGGTCTACACCTGGGAAGTAAAGGAATTAAGGGTAATAAGAACATTTAAAGGAAAGAAAAATACCTTGTGAACAAACTGCTCCACACGTGTCTGCAGTCCCCACACCTCAAACTTCACTGTCACCAGTTTATAGGAGCACATGATGGGGTCCTGAGAATCTCTCCAGCCCTCCTGCAGCATTCCACGGGACGTCTTCTCTGACTTAAAGTAGCGTAGGTCCTGAAAAGAGAATTTGTACACCTAGATATGAAGCCAATTTTCAAAGCATCTTGAAATGCAAACACAACTTTGGGATAAGGAGATTGTGCAGCATGCAGAAAGCATGATATTTGCCTTAACCACAGAGGAAAATAAAGGTGCCTATGGCATGAAGCTGTGGAAGGCCATAGGGCAAGCAAACCAAGCAATTGCTTGGGGCCCCAAGCTGGCCCAGGGCTCCCAATCATCGATAGGTTAAGAATGAAATACGGCAGCAAACTGTGTGGGCGATCCTTTAAATTTTGTGACGGTCCAAGGCACTGTAATCAGAATCCCCCTCAAGGAGGCCCCTCCCTCCACTTGCTATCAGCAGACAGCCAGCCAGGTTTGAGATTCTGGCAAATTTTAAGCTTCAATATCATGAAGCGAATTTATCAGTCAAGGAAGCTATATGCGAAAGAAGATAAAGGAAGAAGAACAACCAAAAAAACAGTGGTGGGTGGGTAGAGGTTAGGGTGGCCCTAGTTGTTTCTAAGAGTGTGTTTGCGTGGGGCCCACAAATTTCTTAAAATGGCCCTGAGCTGTGGTATTGCTTGATATTTATAATTAATTTATTGAAAGTGATTCCTTCTCCATTATTCCTTGCAATAAATGAAATGATGCTTTTGCTTTTCCTTATCTCCCATTCTCGTCATGCCACGTAGTAATACACAATGTCTAAATTACACTGCACATTACACATGGATGAAAGGGGTAAATGCAGAAAAGCGGAAATGGAGTTTGGTGCACGCTCATTGTGATTGTGTATGGATGTGCATACTTGTATGTCTTTGGCTGTCTATTTTTGCTTTCAGGTTCTTTTTATTTCATGTGTTTTTTTTGTCTTTCACAGCTGCTAGCTTCCAAGAAATAAAATGGAATATTCAGATCAGAACCAGTAGCCACCTGATCCCATCTCCTCACCTGTCATATAACTCACATAATCCCTTTTGAACTTGGACTGTGTGTTTTTGATGTAGTGTTTATTGTTTTTGTTAGAAATAAAATCTCCCTGCAATTCTGTCCAGGTCTTTTTTGTGCATGATGGCCACGCTGTCCCATAACAGAAACAGTTTCATTATTTTTGGAGACATCGGTGATTAAAAGCATTTCTTTGCATGTGCCAAAATCATTGTAAACTAGTTAACTGGTACGTTTTACTGAGTGTCTCAGAGAATCTGACAATTCTTCTGGAGACTTTTACTGGCACACTTGCATTTATTTCTGTAAAACCCAGCAGCCTTCATTATGTTTATATCCCCAAACTATTCTGTTGTATTGTTGTTATTTTATTTACTGACATTTTATGGACAATTTTAATTTCTGAGGAAAATGTAATGTTTGGAAATATACGAATTAGTACTGTGTAATAAATGCACTAGTTCACTATAATCTTGTGTGTAGCACCTTGGTCTGGAGGAACGTTGTTTCGTTTCACTGTGTACTGTAACACTATATATGGCTGTATATGGCTGAAATGACAATAAAACTACTTGAGACTTGAGACATCTATAACATGATGTATGCTATAAAAGAGGCCGAAGACCTTTGTCTTTCAACATTTTCCAGTACAGTATACATTTCTATACTCTTGGGAAAAAAATCACTCCATTCTACAGAAAGAAGTCTGTAATACCGAACAAACATACAATACAGAATTTTCTGCATGTCTCTATATATCTCAGATTGTGTTCTACACACTGCAGAGTTATGAGCTTTTCCGCAGTCACTGATCTATAAATAGTGTACTGTGGAAGCCTCTGCCTAGCAAGAAGCTCATGTGGCGTGGCATATCAGGAGGTTTATCTTTATCCTAATATCTGCCACTAATCGTTTTATTTGAAGATAAATGTTATTTCGCATGTTAGAGAGGAATGATTGCATATGAATGGAGATAAGATTTATTACATTACAATTGGGTTTAAATCCTCTATGAATTTAAATGATCTAGCAGTCATTGTAGCTTCTGAGGTAACTGAAGGCATAAAGACAAGACATAAACCATGCTGCAAATTGACTTTCACATGATTCAGTTCAATTCACTTTAATTTTCTATAGCACCTGGGACAATTATATTCAAGATACAGTAATCATGAAATTCATATGAGTTACTTTGTATCCATAATGAGAAAGCCAGATAATAAGAGTGGCAAAGAAAAACTCCCAGGGATGAGGAAGAGGAGGAAACCTTGAGAGGAACCAGATTTAGAAGGAAAACCCATCCTCATTTGGGTGACAACAGATTAAACAGTCTGTAAAAAAAAGACTTTGTAAACGTGTGTGTTCAGTGGTGAGAATGTGTATCCATAGGATATCCATAGGATGTTCCCAGCAGAATTGGCCATGCTGCAAGCTCCCTAGGAAGTTGACCAACCATCAGGGTCGATGAAAGGATTTTAAAAAATTATATATAAAAGAAGAAAGTAAACTATCAGTGATACGTACCTAAACATGTTAGTGATTTTAGCCTTTAACCTTTTTAAAAAAGATCATGCATATTACTGCAACTTCTAGCAAGTTTACCATATATTTTTCTAATGGAATCTGTCTTTTTCTACAGATAATATTTAAGTAACAAATCAAGAGTTCATTTGCAATAACAAACTCCATTTTTATGAAATATCAAGAGTCAATTTATCCCTATCCCACAAAGCTAGTCTGTGCAGCTAATAACTGAAAAGCAACAACCGCATATGACATCATGAGGCTGACAGCAACGATATATGAGCTAAGGGTATCAAATTTAATCCATTAGCAGTAGACTTTCAAATGGAAAAAAAAAAAAAAAGTTGAAATGGGTTTAGAGATTTAATGTTTCCTCTGACACAATGATAGCTGACTGTATTTGTCAGTAAGTAATAATAAAGCGTGTCGGGGGAAAACGAAGAGGCATGAGAGATTACTTCATCTCCAGATCGCACAAGAGCAGCCTGCCGTTTCCAGCCAAGCCTAATAATGTATCACTGCTCATTATTTCAGACTGGCCATGCTGTCAGACTTCGAAGAGAAAACGAGAAAGAAAGAGAGAGAAAGAAAAAGAGAGAAAAGAGTGACTCTGCCATGGGAAAGTAATTGCTGATTTGAAATGAAAAAACCCTGGAATTATGATGAAGCTACGTCAAAGGTCAAACATACTCATGTAATTATTGCATGAGTGATTTTGTGCTTGTGAGTGTACGAGTTTGAGAGAGAAAGAGAGAGAGAGAGAGCGATAGATAGATAGAGACTAATGACAGCAGCGTGTGCGCTAATAGATGAGACACAAACACACTTCTGTTAGTGTTAATACATACTCAAAACAGTACGTCACTAATAGTACATAACTAAACGGATCCATTTGCATTGCCCTAGATATAATCACACAGCACTGTCTAATTGTGCATCTACGGTTCATTTTCCTTATCTATCTAGCCACGGGGTGCCCAAGCTAAAGCCTATGGGCCAACTGAAGCCTTTAGTCCACTTTTAATTGGCCCTCACATGAAACTTGTACCTTAGTCTTTTGTTCTTGATGGTTTTAACAGTAAGTAGAGCTGTTTTGAACCAGACAGCTCCACCACATGAGAGACATACTGCAGCTTCCATTATAGGTGAGTTAAAAAAACACAATACACAGTATTCTTGTGTTAATATGGCAGATTAACAAATAAATTCAATTAAAGTTAACATTTTCTAACAAATTTAAAACAAATAAAGTGGATAATTTAACAATCCAAGTAACACATTTGCATAACAAGCTTAAAAATGTAACTATCTACAGACAGTTAGCAGTTCAGGTTTGGAGCTGAGATGATGCTGAACAAGCTCAATATGATCTATATGATATTGAGGGAAACTGGAATATGGCCAGAAGAATGGACACAGTCAGTTTTCATCATGTAGATAGGCTGTGAACCACTGCATACTTTTGTAGATGTGTTTTTGCACATGTTTGCAATCTTGCACTTTGTGTAGTTTTTTTACAGAATGTAATTTTTGTAGCACATGGTTTTGCGGGAACGCTGTCTCGTTTCACTATGGCTGAAATGACAATGAAAATCACTTGACTTGATTAGTGGAAGGGCCATTACCAATCTGGCTATTACCATGCTGATGCATGAAAGTGACGCCAAGAATGGTAATGGGAAAAGTGGTGATATGGAAAGAAAAATCGATTAGCACTATCACCAAGCTATGACTGATAAACACTTTGGTCTGACCAGTAGCCACATATAAATGTGAAGCCCAGACACTGAAGAAAGAAGTAAGATAGATGTATTCAGGCTTCTGAGAACAAGTGGGCTTTGAGGGGTCTAGGGTTAGGGCCTAACATTTATTGTTGGGCAGTTATTGTGTTATTTTATACAAATATATTCGTTCTTAAAAGCTATGTGTGTTTAGGTCATTTCAGATTGTGATATAATCAGGAGTTCATAGGTTCCATTATTAACATGTGTATAAATACAGTCAGTAGCCATTGAAATGGAGCAAGACTCAGAAGTACTTTCTAGTATTTCCAGTTACAAAGTATATATGAAAGTGCAGTTCTTCAGTAAACGGTTTATACAGACATGGCCTCGTATTGGAGAAGATCAGGAGAATCAATAGAATATGATACCTATCTTTTAGCGGCTTCTATCCAAAGACGAAAAAGGTTCCATTATTCGGATTTACACGTACGGAGTCTACAATTAGTTTACGCTCAGGCAAACCATATAAATACGACATCAGAGGGACAGCACATGTTGAGAAATTGGGAGACAAAGTTAGAGAGGGTCGATTGAGATGGTTTGGACATGTG
>JAOUQV010000020.1:11242768-11253776 GCA_028565295.1 Aspidoras spilotus | reverse complement strand
TTCTTTAGTGTGTAGCGAAAAGTTACAACTAATTGCCCTTTCTGTTCCTGCAGTACATGCAATGTCTCTGATATTTTTGAATATGAATAAGAATATTAAATTCATCAAAGCTAACTAAACTAATTCATTAATTTATTATATTCTGCTTAATCCACAAGGGGGCACATGCCAGCTGGTGCCCACCGGCAACTCTGGGACCAAGGGTAGAAACAATCCTAGACAGGGTGCCACTCCATCAAAGACCACACAGACACAGCTGCACACACATTCACACATTAAGGGCCAATGTAGAGACACCAGTTAATCTGATATCCAAAAGAAACGCCACACAGAAATTTCCCATGTTGTCCTGACTAGGGATCAAACCCGATCCTTCTTGCTGTCAACAGCGCTACCCACTGCACCAATGTTCCACCTCCTGCTAACTAAACTATAAAAATATATACCGTGTAAAAAAATTAGAACACAGTTTCTAAATATTTCTCTACAGAATCAATTCAACATCTGTAGCAGTTCTATAGTTAAAACAGAATGTATCAGCAATCTGCAGCACTATGTCTTCCTCCCTCTGAGCTCTGTGTAAAACAAAGCAGACTTCACTCTCTGACACAGCTTTAAGAGTCCCAGCTTGGCATTAATTGGGTCTGGTGGTTAAAAAGTGGCATCAAATTAATTAGTATTAAATAGGTCTAAAAAACTAGGCCACATTTACCCGTCTAGTCACTGTAAAAATCCGTTATTTCATGATTGCTCTGTGAGCTGTTTTTAAATAGCAAGAGCAACATTTACTGTATATAACACACTGCAACAAATATTTTATATTTACATGGACATGTTGTCATTCATTACTACAGCTATGAGATTTGTGAATATATTTTAAGAGGTACAGGATAAAAGTGGATAATATCTGGACCCTTGTACAGGCTGGGAATAAGACAACTTCACAACTTGTTTCCCTTTTAATGACAATACTATAAATGAATGCATAATGCTGTGTAGTCAAATATTATCATTTTATATTAAACACAATCTAATGTAATAATTAAATATAGGATCAACATGAATTAATAACAACTATGTACAAAACTGTAACCTGGTGAAATAAATTCAACTTAGGTACAAGGTACGAACAGGGACTTTTCTGTACCTGATTAAAGACAATCCTCTGTGACTGGAATATTTTCAATCATAAAGAGCCTCAGTAAAATGTCTTGAGGTTGTAATTTGAAAACAAAAATTACAAAGTCTGTATTTCCAGCTACTTTATTAATTCCATACCGCCTTTACAGCACAGGATGGCCAGTGTCTCAGTTAGGGTGGAATGTCTGATTACCACATTTTTGTCGTATTGTACATCAGCAGGTCTTATTTAATGTTTATAATGCCCTTTTATAGCCATTTTTAAATTTCCATTGCCACAATCTAACATGGATGACTGTTTTTTTTTAATCGAACATAGGCACAATGAGGCACCGTTTGGGCCATATACAAAAAGTCACGGTAAAACACAATCTTTTTCACACTCAAACTGCTGTAGTCCACACACAAACAGCTGTTTTACATACACATACACATACACCACATTTAAATCACACATACTATTACAAATTTCACTCATGCACTGATTTAACCTTGCACATGCACACACAAAAAGTTTAGACATACACTCTTTTTTTCTAACAAGCATTAAATATTTTGGTGACCAGAGTAAATATTGTGTGTGCACAAGAAAAAAATGAAATGAGATGGATAATATTCTGTAAATTGGTGGCGTCCAAACTCTTTAGAGAGGGTTTTTATAACCTTTTACAGCCAGATGAGCATCAACAACTCTTTTTCTGGGGTCCTCAAAAATATCCTTTGTTCATGCCATTATACACTTCCACAAACATGTTGTGAAGAGCAGGCTTTGATAGATCTTACTCATGCATGATTGTCATACCATTGATTAAAATCACATGACACAAATTTCACCATAAAATTAACTGCTTTTGCCACTAACAAATATGTAATACTTGATCATTTGGACAATAAATAAACACGTATAATTGTTTTGATGCAGACTGTTTAACTCTTTTATCTCTTATAGTATTTTTAATAATGTTTTAGATCAAATTCATGCAGAAATATAGACAATTCACAAGGGTTCACAAACTTTCAAGCACCACTGTAGATCAAGGTCCGATTTATTGAGAAGGGTCCTGGCTGAAAACTGGGCACGAGAGACTGGAAACACATGACCTCGTTGCACGCAGTAATGAGGGAGTGGCCTGAAACTATAATTGCTTTTACTACAAAAGAAATTGTAAATAAATTCAATTCAGTTCAGTTTCATTTAAACAGTGGAACACTGTTGCAAAGCAGATTTGCAGAAATTAAATAAATCCTTTAAAATTCATTCTAAATTCAACAGCGTTTTGGAGTCAGGTGACCTGCCATTTAAAGTTTGTATGTGTGTTAAAATATATATGGTCTTAAATGACGCCTCCTAAAAGTGGTCCATGAGTGAAATGCATGTCTAATGTCTCATTTAGAATTGTATGTTGGCACTGAAATGCAAAACACGACAACTTTCTGGAAGCAGTTTGGGGATAACTACTTCATGTTCTAACATGACTGCATAGAAGTGCACAAAGCAAGGTTCAAAAAACATATGACATGCACAGTATCAACACAAAAGAACACATGTGAGATAAACGGATGTATTAGCGAGTCAGACGATCTTGTCCAACATCAATGTCTGACCTCACAAATGTGCTTATGAAAATGTTTTCCCATAAACAAATTCAAATTCCCATAAACACACTCTTAAACAGTTTGGAAAGCCTTCCTATAAAAGGGGTGGGCCACATCGTATTAATACCCATTAGAAAGAAAGAATAGGATGTCTCTCAAATTCTCCTACACTTTCCTGGTCCACCCTAATGTTTGACTTCCGGTGGGAACTCAAATCACCAGTTCCTTCTGGGGATATATCTGTGGACATTTACAGACTCAGCCTACAGAATGTTCAATCTGTTATTACCCATATTAGGATGGGTTTCCCTTCTGAAGCTGTGTAATCTAAATGTTTCTTCCTCTTAACATCTCAGGGAGACGTAAATAAATGAATACTAAATAAAAGTCTAAATGCATGTGAAGGCAGATGTGCGAATACTTTTGGCAACATTTATGCATATTAATAGTGTACGCATTTAACTATTACATTATTAGAGAACAAAGCGAGATAAGAGCTGTAATTGACTGACTTGAGACTGCTGAGTTATGGGTGGCAGTTATTAGCCTGTGTCTGTGGGGCACAGTCTCATAAATCTTATGACTTAACATAAACACTCTTAACTGAGGGAGATATAGGTCGAAAGAAAAAAAATAAAAGAGAGAGTGACAGAGAAAATAAATGTCTGTGTATCAAGCAGTGTGACAAAATGAGAGCTCAGTCCCTCAGGCTTGCCTGAAGGTAACAGTGCTGTGCTGAGCGCATGTTCTCCATGGCAACCTCAGGGCTGTTTCAACAATTCGATTTCCATAATGTCTCCAAGGGTGCCTATGACATCTTCATTGTGGTTTAATGCAGCAGGTGGCAAGCCTTCTCTTTCCATATCCCCCCAGCTGACACTTGCATCATCGAGACCAATCCCTACACAGCCTACAGCTGTCACACCACTGGCCACATTGGAGCGTTTTTATGTCCATGTGAATTACGTTTACATGCCCCATCCATGAATGTGTTAAACTTTCTATGGTGTTTCTTCTAGCATGACTTGTGTCAAGTTTTTTGAATATCACTTTAGACTGAATAGATATACAGTATATCATGAGCATATAATACAGTGCAATGTATAAATAATAATAATAATAGATCAAATATTATATAATTATAATTATATCTACACATAATATATAATGATTCCACTTAAAGCTTGGTATGGTTTAACCTCATATATCTTATACAAATTGTAAAGCTAGAGAATAAGGTGTGTGTTGCTATTAGTGTTCTCATAAACCTGGGATAGGCTCAAAGCACTTTATTGGGTAATACAGTTGCTGGTCATAAAATTAGAATATAATGAAAAAAAAATAAGCATTTCCATAATTCTATTCAAAAAGAGAAATCTGTATATTATTACGCAATTATTACACGCAGACTGATATATTTCAAGTGTTTATTTCCTTTAAGTTGATAATTTATCACTGACAACTAATGAAAAACTCAAATTCAGTATCTCAGTAAATTAGAATATTGGGAAAAAGGTTTAATGTTGAAGACACCTGATGTCACACTCTAATCAGCTAATTGACTCAAAATACCCGCAACGACCATTAAATATTCCCGCAATCTAGTTCTGCAGGCTCAACAATTATAGGGAAGACTGCCGACTTGACAGTTGTCCAAAAGACGACCACTGACACCTTGCACAAGCATAGCAAGACACCAAAGGTTATTGCTAAAGAGGCTGGCTGTTTACAGAGCTCTGTGTCCAAGCACATTACTACAGAGGCAAAGAGAAGGAAAAGATGTAGTAGAAAAAAGTGTACAAGCAATAGAAAATCAGCACCATAAAGAGGTTTGTGAAATAAACCCCATTCATACGCAAGACATGGGTTTCAGCTGTCGCATTTCTTGTGTCAGAAGATTCTAAAGACAAAGGGGATTGGACTGCTACTGAATGGTCCAAAGTGAATTTTTCTGATGAAAGTAAATTTTGCATTTCCTTTGGAAATCAAGGTCCCGAAGTCTGGAAGAGAGGAAAGCCATAGAATCCATGTCACTTGTGGTCTAGTTTAAAGTTTACACAGTCAGTGATGGTTTGGGGAGTCATGTCATCTACTGGTGTTGGTCCACTCTGTTTTCTGAGGTCCAAGGCCAACGCAGCCGGCTACAAGGAAGTTTTAGCACACCTCATGCTTTTTGCTGCTGATCAACTTGTGGGAGATGCTGATTTTATTTTACAACAGGACTTGGCACCTGCACACAGTGCCAAAGCTACAAGTACCTGGTTTAAGGACCATGGTAACCTTGTTCTCTGACATTAACACTATAGAACATCTATGGGGTATTGTGAAGGGGAAGATGCTACACGCCAGACCCAACAATGCAGTACAGGTGAAGGCCACTATTGGAGCAAACTTGGCTCTTATATTACCTGAGCAGTGCCACAGACTGATCAACTACATGCCACACCTCATTGATGCAGTAATTCGGGGAAAAGGAGCCCCAACTAAGTATTGAGTGCTGTACATGATGATACGTTTAATGTTCATATTTTTCAGTTGGCCAGTATTTCTAAAAATCCTTTTTTTGTATTGGTCTGAAGTAATATTCTAATTTTCTGAGATACTGAATGACGTATTTGTAAAATAAATAAATAACTAGAATGTTAGCAGCAAATATCTTGGAATGTAAAGTCTCAAACTCTCAAATGGAATTCCTCACCCTGAATTTCTGTTTTTGTTCTTATCCTCCCAGTGGTGCAATGTGGTACATCTACTTGTATATAGTTTTACACACCTTTAAATGCTTCAGTGATGCAGTAATGAGCCATGGGAAGGTCAAAAGCTTCAAGGCTGCACCTGGCACATGCTCCAAACTTGTAATCGTTCCCATTACTCAGTCACAGAATTTGAGCTGATGGCTAATTAGAGACTGCATGGCCTTTCATTGCTGCATTTTAATTACACATCTGTGGCACACACTGGGGATGGAGAAGTGACAGCACTTCCGCCCTTGAAACATGCCCAACCGGGCAAACAGAATTATTATATCACCAAGAACAAACAAATCCAAGCACTCAAGACTCAGACCCATATTGACCCAAAGCAAATGTTATGGCTACGATAAGCCAAGCTGACAGACATATATGTCGATGCTCACACTGTCTTGCCTTTTTTGGGTTGATCATTGACCTTTAGGAGATTCACAGCAAATTGTTCTTAAGTTTTGTCGTACCACACTGGGCTATTTTTTTAATGAGTACTGTATCTACTTGAACAAAAGTGATATATGTAGCTAATTTACTATATAACTTCACTAAACAGTAGAATATCTTTAATGTTTACAAAAAAAATTACAATATTGTTATTCATATTTTGTATATTCATACTAATCAAATCTGGGAAGCATAGTGGTGTAGAGGTAGTGCTGTCAAGCAAGATGGACTCTGAAACCTGGGTGGGGCAACCTAAAAGGTTTCTGTGTGGAGTTTGCATGTTTTCCCCATGTTTGCATGGAATTTCCCCAGATACTCCGGTTTTTCCCACACAGTTCAAGTGGGGGAGTCAAGTCATGCATGCTATGTTAATTAAAGGCGCTAAATTGTGTAGTCCTAAGTCAGAAAGAGTAAAAGTTGCATCATTAAGGACATCTAGCGTAAAATGTGCCAGTCTGGGATATTGTAAATTTCGTTTTACTGCAATGACTAGAAAAAATGATAGACTATAATAGAATAGACTATAAATAGAATTTCACTGCATGTTGTACCATGTATAAATATGAATGTGACAAATAAAATTTGAAATTAATTTAATTGGGGTTTGACAGTTGTAAGCTTGGGACCGGAAGGTCCCGGGTTCGATTCCCAGTTCCCAGTATTCCCAAGCGAATACGGCTGAAGGGCCCTTGGGCAAAGCACCTAATGCTGGATTGTTCCCCGCACGCTGTTGTGGCTGCTCACCGCTCTGGGCGCTTGTGCTCACTTGACATGTGTGTAAATATGTGTTTTACTGCACGGATGTGTTAAATGTGGAAGACTAATTCTGCTGTTTGCAAGCATAATGGCAAATAGATCACTTTTAGTATCACTGCCCAGTGCTGCAACAAGAGATTGGGACGTGATCAGCATATCCATATACCGCGGAGCACATTTGTGTAGGCCATCACAAAGCCTCACAAGTGCAAATATGTTACTAGGTGTACAATGTTGTAGGTTAAAGTTATGCAAAATATGTATCATAATACTCACACTGTAATCTCTTCATTTTCCATTCATGAGGCTTACACGCAGTTTTAGTCTCTAAGAACACGGATCACCATTCGGACTGATAAAGATGTTATTGTAGTGTGATGTGATTACACACTTGTTGACAAGAAAAGTATAATCGCACACCAGTAAAGCTTGTTAGAGCCCCATGAACAGAAATGCCCCATCACGATAAAACGCAGTTCATAGTTTCTTTCATAATTACCTTTCTCTTTTGTAAATACAGTTTACAATGGATCGTGATGTTTTGATGATTAAATGATACAATGCGTGGGTAAGCTAGTCCTCTTGATTCAGGGTCACCACCATTCATTGGGGAGAAAAAAAAAAACAAAGTAATGCGTGTTTCTTTTAGGTGGACAATGACAAGAAGCAATAGATTTGTCTATTTTTAAAACATTGGCCATGTTACCATAGCGATTTCTGACACATTGTTGCCAAGCAACAGCATCAAATACAATAAAGGAATGAATGAACGATCATACTTAAGAGGAGACTCCTGACTGCATATGCTTTACAGTCCATTCACTCCTCACCAAAGCAAAAGAGTTAGAGACAGAGGAAGATAGATAACATTTCTTAAGCAGTAACATGAATGCTACAATTCTAAATATTTCTGAATGAGTGCTAGTTAGCTATTGGTGCGGAATTATTATAACATCAAAAATAATTATGAAAACAATATTAAATATTCACATACTGCAATATAGTTCAGAAAGTTTCATAAACCTCTACCTCACTTAACACAGCATGAGATAAATTACATCAGGTGTTATCAATCGACTAAACTCAGTACACTGCCCAGTATGAATGATTCTTTATAATTATTACTAAATAAAATCATTTTTTAATAGATTATATATACAGACAGACAGACAGACAGATAGATAGATAGATAGATAGCATAGGCAACTGCTCTAAGACTACAAATGTGACAAAAAATCATCAAATATGTTGCATTTACATTGATAGTCATGCCATACGCCATCATCACTTTGAGAACGATGGCTGCACTTATGTGCGCTGCGGGACAGGGGTAAGCTGAACGAGCTTCTCATAATTCTCGTCAGTTATACGGGCAATTTAGTGACAACAATTAGTCTACGGCATGTTTTTGGAATGTACACTAAATAATTGTTGCATTTACATCGCTACAGACACCATGTTAGAACGGGTTGAACAGCATGGCTTGTTCGATCAGTATCAAATCATTTTTAGCAGGTCGCCTTCCAAACATATTTGTATATGTTCCCAAGGCGACGCATATTATAAAATCCCATTGAATCTCAGCTTCAATGGTGTTTAATGGGGATTTACAATGGCTTGTGGTTTTGTGCTGCAAAGCAAGTCAAACGCTCCAATGATGTCACTTCCAGTAAAACTCTCTTCTGTAGGAGTAAATGGACATTGGGAGAGATTGGACTCTGCATGATGCTTGTAGGAACTGTCGAGGTGGCTGGTCCTCTTGTTGATTAACATCAAAGTTTTGGTTTCCTCCTGGTTTCCTCCCACATTCGAAAAACATGCATGCATTCATTTATTCATTTTTTTATACTTGCTTAATACTGGGTTTAGGGTCACGGGTAAGCCAGTGCCCATCCAGCAACTCTGGAGGTAAGGGCAGGAATAACCATAGTCAGGGTGCCAATTCATCATAGGGCCATCACACACACACATTCACACAATAACGGGCACTAATTAACCTATAGTGCATGTCTTTGGAATGCGGGAGAAAACAGGAGTACCCAGAACATGCATTTCCCAAGTCGCCCCACCTGGGGCTCAAACCCGAAATCTTCTTGCTGTGAGGCCACAGCACTATCTGCAAAGATAAGGATTCTAAGTTAATTGGTGTCTCTATAGTGGCCCTTACTGTGCGACTGTGTGTTCGCCCTACTATAGATTGGCGCGCTGTCTAGAGTTGTTCCTGCCCTTGTGCCCAGAGATGCCGGGTGGGTACCGGCCGGCCCGTGAATCATTGTAGATTAAGCGGAAGAAAATGAATGCACGAGCGTATTAAAGGCTTAATTGAATCTATTGTTTTTGTAACTTTTCAGGAACGTCTTATAAGATGCAGATGTAAAATAAAAGGCGCTAACTTTATAAAGTAAAATAAAGCGTTATCAAATACTGTACCGCTCCCCCGCGCGCGCACTAATAGCTGTATTAGCGCGTAATATACATAGTTTATCATTGCGTCCTCATAACGCACTTGTGCTCTAACACATAACAATATCTGAATGTGACAGACTTCCCTGCAAGTTTTCTCGCACTGTGATTATTTTCCACTAATAAATACAAGAATCAGGTCTCTGACCATTACCGTACCTTCTATACAGCAGATTCTCCAGAGCCCGGAGTGTGTGAGATCACCGCGAGTTTTTTTGGGTTGAGACTGGGTGTCGTCCGCGGTGATGTTGGTCGCGTTACAGATGTAAGCCCTGGAATAAAGCCAGTAGTCCGTGCCGATAGCGATGCTCATGAGACTAAATGCCACGAACGCGCCCACGGTGGCCAGGAGCAGCTGAACCGCACGGTCACACCAAGCCATTGCGCTTCATAATAATCTCACACTCTGCCTTTTCTCTTTTCACGCGTGTGCGTGCGTGTGTATATGTGTGTTTTGCCACAGATTGTTCACAGTGCTCCTTTTGTTCCCGCGCTCGAGCGTCAATGCTGGCTAGTCAACGCGCGCACACGGAGCCCCGGAAAACTTGCACGAGGTGAAAAGCGCGCGGCGCCTCCACCACATGTCAATGCGCCAAGCGTGAACAGCTTTTAAATGAGCCGGGTTTACTGTAATCATTCCCCCCTTTTACTGCAGAAACATTGTCGCTTAACCTCTAATATTGTATCAGAGTGATGGACATGGATTTTTGAAGACTGGGTCTCAAATCCCACCTTCAGTTACTCTAACCAATCAGAAACAAAGAAAAGGAGACCCTCTTTAGCTCGACTGATGGAAAGAGGGGAATCATATTGTGAAACAAGATTGTCTCTCAAAAATGACCTCGTCTGTGCTTTGTGAATGTGTGGAAACTGAAATTCAACGACTTTCTGGGTTTTTACATAATGTATGAAAACCCTGTTATCAATTATGATGTGGTGTAGTTGGATAAAGCTTGGGCTGGTCCTCTGGAATAAAGTTACTTCACTAGGGTGGTTCCATTACTGCACATATTTAAAAAATATGGGATTTTTTTCTTCATATTTAGCATTGGCAAGCTAAAGGTTTTCTCACAGGTCTTTCCTGTTCAGCATTGATGGTGTCCTTCCAGATGCGTAAGCTGCCTATGCCTCACGCACTAATGCAACCCCATACCATCAGAGATGCAGGCTTCTGAACTGATCGCAGATGCCAACTTGGATCGTCCGTCTCCTCTTTAGTCTTAAGACGACATTCCTAATTTCCATAAAGAACTTGATTTGTCTGACCACAGAACAGTTTCCCATTTTGCCACAGTCCGTTTTAAATGAGCCTTGGCCCAGAGTAGACTTCTGTGCTTTTGGGTCTTGTTTAGATACGGCTACTATAGAGAACTATAGAGTTTTAGCTGGCAATGGCGGATGGCTTTGTGAATTGTGTTAATAGATAATGTTTTCTGGAAATATTCCTGAGCCTATTTTGTGATTTTTTTTTCTGGCCTTGACCCTTATGCACAGAGATTCTTCCAGATTCTCTAAATCTTTTGATTTACACTGTGGAACTTATTTCTGATGTCGCGCCACTATTTGTTGGTGCAGAATTAGGGGGATTGTTGATCCTCTTCCCATCTTTATTTCTGAGAGCCGCTGCTGCTTCAGAATGCTCTTTTTATAACCAGTCATGTTAATGACCTATTTCCAATTGACCTAATGACTTTTTTTGCCCCGTCCCAAATCTTTTGAGATGAGTTGCTGTCACTAAGTTTTTAAGATTTGTAAATTATTGCATTTTGTAATTTGTTTCTAATTTATATATATATATATATATATATATACAGGGGTTAGACAATGAAACTGAAACACCTGGTTTTAGACCACAATAATTT
>JAOUQV010000020.1:10995822-11013606 GCA_028565295.1 Aspidoras spilotus | reverse complement strand
GTGGTCAATGTAGACATGCAGGTAGTTGGAGTGAAAGCAGAAGATGCAGAGGACAGAGTGAGGTGGAAAAGGGTGACACGCATTGGATATGTATTCCAATGATAAAAACATGAGATTGTTGCCAAGCAATGCAAAGCCAGAGTCTTTTATCTTTTTGGTACATCAATGCCCACAGTATGGGTGTTTTGCCTAAAGGTGTAGGTACAATCTTTCCTGAGGCTTATTTTGGATAGACATGTTACCCAAATAGGGGTTGGTTTCCCTTTAGCATTTTGCATGTTTTTTTCCAAATGACTTTATTTATAATAGTCATTGTGCGCTTGCATTGCAAACAATGTAAACAATGTTGCAAAAAAGTTGGGACAAAAGTATAAACTGTAAATAAAAATGGAATGCAATCATTTACAAAGCTCAAAAACTGTTATTATATTCACATTCGAACCTAAACAACACATTAAATGTCGAAAGTATGACATTTTTAAAATTTCAGGCCAAATATTGGTCACCCCCAACAAGAACTTTACCATCGTAAGTTCTGCAACCTCCAGCTTTTCTTTCTGTCTCTTAGTCAATGCCACTGTCTCCAAACCATACAACAAGGCTGGTTTCATTACTCTCTTATACGTTTTTGATTCCTTTCACTTTTGGTGCAACCATTTTTGTTACACATTACTCCTGACACTTTTCTCCATCCACTCCATCCTGCCTGTACTACCTGCTTCACCTCCTTCCCACACTCCCCATTTTACTTGTACAGTTGATCCTAAGTATCTGAACTCCTGGACCTTTGTGACCACTTCTCCCTCTAGCCTGCCTCCCTCTTATTCACACACATGTATCTCTGTCTTCAAATCCCACTACTGTTATGCTGTTCTCATACATGTTCTGAACCAACCTAAAATTCTTTTCAGCCACTCCTTCATTCTTATGCAACACCACAGTTCCTCCCTCGGAAACCCTATCATAAGCTTTCTCTAAATCCACAAAGACACAGTGTAGCTCTTTATTACCTTTACCATACTCCATCAGCTTTTCCAAAGCAAAAATCTCATCTCTTTCTTGGCATAAAACCAAACTGCTTCTCACAAACAGTCACTGCTTGTCTAAGCCTAGCTTCCACCACTGTCTCCTAAATCTTAATTGTATGGCTTCTTAACTTTATTCCCCTGTAATTGCTACAACTCTGTACATTACCCCTGTTCTTATAAATTGGAAAATGTATACTTTCTTTCCATTTCTTAGGCATAATTTGACTCATTGAATAATTTAGTCAAAAACAAACACTCCCATCTCTCCTATCCATTTCTATACCTCTATCGGTATGTCATCAGGTCTAATTGCTTTTCCCTTCTTCATCCCTTTCAAAGCTTTCCTTACTTCCTGCCAATCTTTGCTACCTCCTGTTCCAAAATTTCTATGCCTTCCACTCTTCTTTCCCTGTCATTCTCTTATTTATCAGCTCCTCAAAATACTCCTTACATCTTTCCCTCACCCTCTTCTCACCTGTCAGTACATTTTCATTTCTATCCTTGATCACCCTGACATGCTGCACCATCCTTTCCCATTCTAACTCTGTCTTGCAAGCCGATAAAACTCCTTCTCTCCTTACTTATTGTATAACCTCTCGTACAACTCCTCATAGATCTTCTGCTTGGTCTTTGCTACCTCCCTCTTTGTCCTATGTTTCATCTCTTTATACTCCTGCTTACTCTCTTCAGTCCTCTCTCTGTCCCATTTCTTCTTCGCTAACCTCTTACTCTGAATAACCTCCTGCATTTCCTTGTCCCACCACCAAGTTTCCTTCCTGTCTTTTAACTGTCCAGGTGACACACCAAGTTCCTTTCTGCCTGTCTGTCTAATCACTGTTGCTGCTGCTACCAAGTCATCTTGAATCTCTTTACTGCCGCCAAAACATTTCCCAACTCCTCACAGCATTCCTCCTTTCTAAACTTCCACCATTTTGTACTCTTCTCTACATTTGCCCACTTACTCCCCCTAACCACCAGAGTCATCCTGCAAACCACCATCCGATGTTGTCTTGCTACACTCTCTCCTGCCACTACCATACAGTCTGCAATGTCTTTTAATCAACCTCGTCCACACAGGATGTAGTCTACCTGGGTGCTCCTGCCTTCACTCTTGTAGGTCACCCTGTGCTTCTCCTTCTTTTAAATTTCGCATGAAATATGTGTTTATCACAGCCATTTCCTTCCACATGGCAAAATCCACTACCATATGTCTTTCTAGGTTCCTATCCTTAACACCAAACTTTCTCATCAGCTCTTCATCTCCTTCTTTCTTCCACATGCAAATTGAAATCTGCACCAATCACCACACTCTCCTCTCTGGGAATGCTCTCTATCACTGTATCAAGCTTCTTCCAGAATCTCTCTTTCTCCTCCAACCCACAGCCAACTTGTAGTGCATAGCCACTGACAACATTCACCAATATACCTTCAATTTCTCACTTCAAACTGATCAGCCTATCTGACACACTTTTCACCTCAACGACACTCTTTGCATAGTAGTTTAAAACCTGCACCAATGCTTCTAGCCTTGCTACCCTTCCACTTTATCTCCTGCACACACAAAATATCTACCTTTCTTATATGCATCATGTCAGCCTGTTTTCTATCTTTCCCTGTTATTGACCCTACTTTCAGGGTTGCTACATTCAGTCCTATACTCCTGACTCTCCTGTTTTCTTTTTCCCCTCACACGCTTCCCTCCTCATCATCTTCGGCAAACAGCAGCCCAATTTTTTCCAGTCCCTGTTTGTCACCAGTACTGTGGCATTCATTGTGAAACAGAGCAGTGACTATACCTGTATGGAGGAACATTCAAAGATTTGCGTTACAGTTTTGGCAAATCTTTTATGTCGGATGCCCTTCCTGACACAGCCCTCACCATTTACCTGGGACCGGCCCAAGAAAAATACTGGCTTGTGCAGGTTTGAAATAGCAATATGCCAAAATCAGACAGCTTCTGGGTCTTAGAGGGAATTGCAATATTCATGCTGATTGGTACATGCCTATTGCATGTTTCAAACCATGCAAGGCATACTTTTTACATTGTTAGCATAGCAAAGACACTCTGACGCCCTAAATCAGTCTGTGTGGAGCCCGGTTGAAAATGCACCTAAATATCACTAAAATAGGGCTCAAATGTTAATGTACATTCATATATCCAGCAGAATATCTCTGAACAAGGCTACTAGGGTGTCAGTAAGTGTTTCATTGAATTCTTGATGAAAAATAGTTTGAAAAATAGCTATAAAAATAGCAAATCAACCAGCTATATGTAGCTTTGTATTTATCAGAGAAGTTACACTTACTGTATTTTATTTTACTTCTAAGCTGATTTAGAATAATATAATAATGTAATGTCAAAACTATACCGTATAAAAAAAGCTAAAACACAAAACTCCTGTATATTTACGGTCATCCTGTTAAAGTTACAATGTTAATCTTTAGTAATACACTGTTAGACATTATTGTTCATTTACAGTAAAAGGGATTTTAATATAACCATAAAAACTGAATAATGGTAATAATAATAATACTTTATTCCTCTATTACACTTCTCTAAAACCCAAAGACACTTATAGTCAGTAGAATATAGAAAAACCTAAAACAAGCACCAACAAACAGTACAAAATTTACCAGGTATACAATACATAAAACATAGATAGGAACAATTAAACGATTAATAACTAAACTCTGCTTTATTCCTATTTTTCACTTCTGTCCTGTCAGTACCTCATTTGTCTTTGTCCATCATTTGAATTAGGTCAGTGTTGATACTCGAGTAAATTTGTATGTCTCTGGTTAAACTCTGGCACTTATAATATGAGTGATTTTAGCTTTT
This sequence comes from Aspidoras spilotus, assembly GCA_028565295.1. Taxonomy (NCBI): domain Eukaryota; kingdom Metazoa; phylum Chordata; class Actinopteri; order Siluriformes; family Callichthyidae; genus Aspidoras; species Aspidoras spilotus. Next base: position 11,009,739 of record JAOUQV010000020.1, on the reverse strand, counting down.
CATAACGAAGGTTCTGGTGTAATGATTTTTAACATGGTAATATCCAGGGTGTATTTGATTGAATGTTTTATTTGAATGAATATATTAACATTTTCTATAGGTGGCTCTGACCTGCACAAAGCAACATTTAGAATAAAAAACAGTTTATCATGCCATAGATTAATAAGGAGAGTGTGGAACGTGGAACTGCCAGGCAATTAAAAAAAGGGAACAGCTTGTCTCAGTTTAGGGCCAAATTATAGGGTTGTAAATGGACATAAAAACCACATCTGGGCATCTTTCCCTGACCAGAGTTTTATGCCTCATATGTAAATATCAGAAATTAATATTAAAATATCTATAATGGACAGTGGCACAGTGTGTAGTGCTGTAGCCTAACAGAAAGAAGAACCCTGGTTCGATCTTTGGGTGGGACGACCTGGGATGTTTCTATGTGCAGTTTGCATGTTCTCCCTATGTTCATTCAGGTTTTCTCTGGGTGGTCAGGTTTCCTTCCGCATTACAAGGACACGCACATAAGGTTAATTGGTGTCTCTGACTTAGCCCTTAGTCTGTGAATATGTATGTGCCCTACAATAGAGTACTGTGATGCCCTGTCTAGGGTTGTTCCTGCCCTCGCACTCAGAGTTGCCAGGTTGGGCACTGGCTGGCCCACGACCCCATGTGGATTAAGCATAAGATAATGAATGTTTTCTATGGCATTAAATAGTACAAGCTTTGCCATTCCTACCTTTCTGCTGTCATACAGTATAGGAAATAGCTGTATATCAGCAAACCATTCATTCAAGTCCGTATCCCACTTGTTCATTAACTGCCATTGCAATTTATGTTTCCCACTGCCATTAAAGTAAAGGAGACTGATATCATCTGCCTAGTTTTCCATTTGAAATTCCCATTCATCTCCCCTGGCTTTAGGTCTGAAACTTGTAGATCTTTACATGCTTATCTCATGTTTTGCTATCGCCTTCTATTTAAAAAGTTTGGAACGTTAGTTGTTTAACCTCTTGACAAGATCAGCACAATATATTTGGATTATATTTGCCTGGTAATTAGTACACAGGCTATGTTTAATAGTTTATTGGGTCACAAAAAGGACATCTCGCAGAGAGCAGGTATGATTATGTTTATGGAGGATGCCAACATGTCAAAAAACTGGATAACAGTGTGTCAACCTTTTCCACCTCATTCTGTCCCCTGCATCTTCTGCTTTCACACCAACTACCTGCAAGTCTACATTGAGCACATCTATATATCTCCGCTTTGGTCTTCCTTTCTCTCTCCTGCCTGGCAGCTTTATTTCTAACATCCTTCTACCAATATATCCACTGTCATTCCTCTGCACATGTCCAAACCATCTCAATCGGCCCTCTCTAACTTTGTCTCCCAATTTTTCAACATGTACTGTCCCTCTGATGTTCACATTCCGAATCCTGTCCATCCTGGTCACTCCTAATGAGAACCTCAACATCTTAAAAGCTGCCATTTCCAGCTCTGTTTCCTGTCTCTTAGTCAGTGCCACTGTCTCCAATCCATACAACTAGGCTGATCTCACTACTCTTGCATGATTTCTACTATCAAATAGTTGCATTTTTACTATTGCATGACACTGTTGCTAAACGTCAGTTACATACTTCAAGTTACATTATATTATTAGCAAACTGTCCTATATTTTAAAACAAACTAATAGCCCAATTAAAGCCCCCACAACCCTGACCAGGCAGTTACTAAGAAGAAAGGAATAATGTACTTCTATTCTATAGAATGACATGTTCTTGCTATTTTTTGTCTGATAGCTTAATCAAACACGTCTAGTTCAACCAGATACCCTACGACACTTTTTAGAAAAATATGAATGATGTCTATATGATTAGAACACTTAAAGGCTGGTAGAGCATCTGGTAATCTGCCAAGGTGACTTTGCTTCAGTACCATGACAACCAGCCTCCATTCTTAGTATGAGTGGTAAAAAAGATGTTTTGCAGATAAAGACAGATGACTAATTCGAGGAGACACAAATTTCTGTAGTTTTTACAGCAATATTACTGTATAATGAACACTTGTCTACTGTAAAACATAAGTAAAAATATTTTACTGTAAAATAACAAAGTGATGCGTAATAGTAATTTAGAGCAGCGAATGTTTCTCCACACAATTTTACATCCAGAATTTAATCTTTCGTCCTTAGAATTTTAACAAAATTTAAAGCCAGAGTTTATTCAAAATATTCTAGATACAGTATATCTGTCATGTAGGTTCTGACACTGGGCAATCACACAAGAAAGGTACAACTAGGTACCACTGTAGGACAATACGAAAGCAAACACGGCATTCCACATCACCTAGGTCTATAACCAGTTCACGGTCATGCATTTCGAGCTTTATTGATTTCCTGAACATTCAAAAGACTGATAGATAAGGTATTGCATGCCATTGAAGGGTACATCTAAGCATACCTAGACAATGTGGTCATCTTTAAACTTACTAAAGATGCTACATGAACTTTGAACACAATGCCTGGTTTGTATATATGAGAGATAATTTGACAAGTATAACCAATGAGAATGACAGGCCTCTCACAATTCCTGTCTGCATTTGGGCAGATATTAATAATTAAAGCTGAGTGGATGGTGACTATACGAGTTTAAAAGGTCAGACACTGTTTTTGCATCAATAATGAAAGAAAATCTTTCGCCTAGGGCAAACATGTGAGTTCAGTTTGTCATTTACAGAGAGAAAAATAAATTCCAACTGAGATGGTTCTATGTTAGTCCAAAGTGAATGAGAGAGAAAAATCATGAGATTCTGTCTGAGAGTAACTCGGGTTTTAAAGAAATGTTGTTTTCTTTAACGACAGGATAGAGGTTTTAAGAGGTTTAAGGGTTTGGATGAAGAATTAAACACAGTTTTATGTTTTTGTTCTGTCTGCAACTACATTACTTACTTCCATGCCATTTACTCCTCCCTGTCTATTTCTGTCTCACATCAGGTCAAGCAGTCATTGCCTCAGACCTTCAGTCTACAGAGCAGACAAGGGAAGCAGTTTTAATGTCTGTTTTTTTTCCGCAGCTGAATCACCACATCAAGCACTCATTAACTGTCAGCATTAAATGTTACAATGACAACTTTTATAAGTTTGTACCACTGACTTTCTTATGTTGTCAAGTTGCTCCCTGTAACGCCTTGCTAAAACTTCTGCAGGCATGAGCAGCAAAACTATAGTAATTTCCATTATGGGTGCACAAAAACATGTTTTTTTTTTTTATTTAACAATAATTATTTTACTTATACTACTTTGTATTAGGATTGTGAGCTGACATAAACGCATTAGTGAACATTTGTCGTGATACAGATACATGATTTTGATAACGTTTGCCCATTTTTTTCAGGCAGCACAAATGCCTGTGATTCATCAGCACACTAACAGATCTCTCGCCAGGAATATGAAGGCATAGGATGCTCAATTTGTATAAAATGTCTCAGATGATTTGCTAAATCTTACATTTATTTTCAGAGTAAATCTGTTTTACAGAATATTTGAGGTGTCTGCTGCATTGAACCCTTTCGCTATGTAAATTATTGTGGACCCATGTTATTTATCATGCAAGCTCTTGTATTCAGACCTAAATGGCACTGCAAGTGTTTAATTTATGCGATGGACCATGAGTTGTTTATTTATTCCCACATTTATTGTGTTGCCACATGGCTGTTTTTTTCAGACAATTTAGCAAAAATAAAAAACGCAATGAAAGACCTCCTAGATTTTGGAGTGGTCTGTGGATCCAGCAGTAGTGGATCAATGCCAGAAATAATGAAGTCTCACAACTCTCCACAATTCATGCAGTAAATCATGATTAATAGCCACTATGTATGATCTACAGTACATAATATGTGTCAGCTATAGATAAACATGGACTACACTGAGAGGGTAAAAAAAGAAAAAAATGTTGATTTGAACAATGTTATATTATAGACATGAGGAGAACTAAAGAGCTAAAACCTTAAAGAGTTAGTCAATTTCATGGTTAATACCCTTCCAGAAAATGCCTGGTCTTTTAGGTGGTCTGCCTGGTCCTATCGATGCACACAGGGAGCAGTTACGGATTACTTGCCTTGTACAATGACCCCTCAGCCATGAACTATATTTGCTGGAGCTGGGATCTTCTCATTCACCATAAGGCCACTGCTCAATTTCCTTAACTTACAGTCAGATGTCACATGGTTATCCGAACTGGCTTTGGGTATCTACTGAAAAGCCACTTAAAGTCAGTTGAATTGACTCCATACAAAACATCCTTTAACAAAGCAGTTAGTGTTGTAGTTACTAACATGTCAACTTCATAGAACCACTGTTTATTAATAATAATAATAATAATAATAATAATAATAATAATAATAATAATACATTCAATTTATATAGCATCTTTCAAGTTACGCAAGACACTTTACATCAGAACAATAAACACATACAATAAATTAAGGTAAAGAAAAAGAGATGAGTTTTAATAGATATTTAAAGAGTGGAAGTAAAGAGACAGAGCAAAGAGAAGGTGTGAGAGAGTTCCACAGAGTTAGGGCAGCCATACTAAATGATCTGCCACACAAGAAGAACAGCCTAAATCTAGGTATAGCCAGAAGGCCAGCATCAGATGACCTGAGTGAGACCAGGGGAGTGTAGGGGTCAGCAGGTGGGAAAGATAGACCAGGGCAAGTCCATAAAGGGCTTTAAACGTAAAGAGCAGTATTTTATATGGGATACGCTTATGTACAGGATACGCTTATGTACGTTGCTACAGAACCGGAGTTATGTGTTCATGTTTGTGAGTAGATGTGAGGATCCTAGCCGCAGAATTTTAAATCATTTGTAAAGGGAGTATTTTATTGTTAGGAATACCATAGAGCAGTCAGTTTCAATATTCCAGCTGGGAAGTAACAAAAACATGGACCAAAACCTCTGATGTCTAAGTTTAAGCATGGAGCCAAGATGAGAAATGTTATGGATATGGAAGTAAGCAGACTTTGTGATAGAGCAGAGGTAGGGCTGAAAGTATAGGAGAGGGTCAAATGTAACGCCAAGGTTCCGAGAAGTGGAAACAGAGGTGTTCCCAATGAGATGAACAGGGCTAGAGAAAAAAGACAGTGCAGCTTCAGTGCCAGTGTAGAGAAGTTCGGTTTTATCAGTGTTTATAAGTGTTCATAAAGCATAGCCAAAGGGTTTTGGAGTTTGTTACAATGCTGCAAATCATACTCCCATGTTATTAGTTCTTAGATTATTTTAACTGGTCACTTGAAAGGAATGAGTTTAATCCAAATCTTAATAACACAAAAACAAGTCAGCCTATGAATAAGCTTAAATTGGAAACTTATAATGTATTTTCATTTAGAAATTAAAAGCTTTTTGGCTTTAAGAAATAGGCAAACTATGACCATATCCATCAAAATATACTGAAAAAATATATAAACGCAACACAATTTTCATTAATGTTCTATTTTGAATAAAATGTGGAATTTTGAAACTTCCACATCATTGCATTCCATTTTTATTTACAATTTGTACTTTGTGCAAACTTTTTTGGAATGGGGTTTGTATCGTATAAAATTGTATATATCGTGTATTGAAGTAAATACACATTTAGTTCCCTTAAGTATTCTTTCTTTAGGCTATCAGAAAGGTATTTTTGCCTTTTGCCTCTTATGCTCACTTTTTTCAACGCCATTTGTGTCATTAGCCATTAACCTTAAGTAATCCCTGGTGAAATAATGAATATACTGGTAAAATGTGAGCTCATCCACAGAAACAATGTTTATAATCTGATGGTATTATAGAAAATGACATAGTAGTCATCACAGCTTACACTAAACAGACAAAATGTATTAAAGTGTCGATAACAATTATGAAGATTGTTTTGTTGTGTGTTAAAGAAATCTTTGGCAGTTTACAACACCAGCTGTTATTTCACTCACATCTCTGTTTTTTTCTGCATGTTTTTTAATGTAAGGGTGTCATGGCAACTGCGAGACAACTCTAAGGTTCCACAGTTCCCTCGTGAGACAGAGATACACTGTTGTTGTGCATGTTCACCTGGTGTCCGTTTACATTTGCTCTTGATTCGCTGGTTATCTGCGAAATACAGATGTAAGATGTAAATATGTTGTGTGTGTATATACGTGTTGTTTGACTGAGGATGTATTTCAGTGCTCCCAGCATAGAATCTTAATTCACTATGCTCATAATGGGGATGGAGCATGTGTTGTAGCCTGAATGAATGAACAAATTAAAATTAAATTTAATTATGCATACAAGTAAAAGTAAAATGATAGTACTGTATAGTGTTGTGCAAAAGTCTTACGCACAAACATTTTAGTCATAGACTTTTCGTACTTATTTTTGATTTATTCTAAAGAACAAAACGGTAGTAAAAAAAGCAACACATTACAATACAATACAATTTTATTTACAATGCAAAATAAAAAGCAAATGTCACACTCAATGTCTCCAGAAGAACTGTGAAGGAATTTCCAACATGCATACCATATGTTACCACTTAATGATCAGTTGATTAGAACACCTATCTAATAACAGCTTGGTCCAGCCTTTTAAATTTGTTTAAAACATAGCCTGCTGCTGTGTGTCCTTCATCTGGCTGTATTGGGCCGGCGTAGGCTTGTGGTTAAGGAACCAGCCTTGCAACGGGAAGGTCCCTGGTTCGATTCCAAGTAGCGTCAAGTCATAGCGCTGTGATGGCTGCTCACTGCTCTGGGCACGTGTGCTCACTTCACCAGTGTGTGTGTATTTGTGTGTTTCACTGCATGGACGGGTTAAATTCAGAGGACCAATTCCGCTGTGTGCAAAACATAGTGGCAGAATCTATCACTTTCATGTTTGTTAATGGTACTCTAGATTACACCTGTGATGCTCTGGTACTGAAACAGCTCATACGTGCTGATGTTACTGAAACACATCTACAGACTACCAAGTATCTGTCCACGTTCAGCTGTTCAATTCTTTCCTTTTTTCAATCGTCAGTAAATGTTACCAGGTTATATGATAGTCGATTGTGAAATAATACACCAACATGGGGCCATGTCATCACTGAGCCACTGGCCAGATGTTTCTTATCCAGTGATCAATAAGTGTAAAACTGCACAGTACACATGGGACTATTTTTATGAAAAGGGCTGTTACTTTATAGAGGCTTACAGTGTTTGAATAAATATAGATTTAAGTTTGAATATTTAAGATTTTTGATCAGTGTCTCACGTGTAAGAGAACTAGAGTTTATGCATCTGGTCATTAGTGTTATTTACACCCTGCTTACTGTGCTGGCATGAAATGGGAAGTAAACAAGCCTATTATTGTTTGAATAATGCGGAATTGTTAAGGTATGAGTATTTATGTGCACAGGGGTGAGAATAAGGAACCTCCTCTCTGTGCACTAGCGCCCTCTTGTTACGCGCATGTGAAGTGTCTCTATGTGTGTAATTGCAAAATAATATATGAAGCGTTTCCTCGAGGCTTGGCGGCTGCTCGCGCATAGTCTTGGCCAATCTGAGCCATGTGACGCGCGCGGGAGTCAGCACTGCTCTGTACTCGTATTTAACACAGTAGTGCACGAGAATAAGCGACAGCAGCCAGTAAAGGAGCGCGCGGACACAACGGACACCTGCTACAGAATCGCGAACATCGCTGGTTCTCCATATTTTTTTATTTTCCTAGTTGTGCATTTTTTTCTATTTTTGGCTTTATTTAATGAATTATTGCTATCTATTAGTGCTAAATGGACTCATCTGTGCTTTATCAGTGACTGATAAAACGCTTTGCCGTCTTTTATTCATAAAGATGAAAGGCAGTTTTGGATTTATAGCTCGGCACCTTTAAAAACATTCAGACTCCGTGTTCGGGAAGATGTGCTATATTTATCTTCGATTAACAACAAAAATTGCATAATAGCATGACCTGGATGCTACAGAAGAATTCTACTAGCTTAAATCTCATAAAGGCGGATTACACTTTGAAATGAAAGCAGATCCAGATTCAAGCAGCACTTTGCGTGATTTCCTTCAGCATCCTTAAACCACCGGTAACGTGGTACTCAAACTAGCCGCTGTTTCTCACTATCAAAATGATCCTTTTCCGCAAATTCCGCGTGTTGCTTCTCATGGTGTTTCTCGTAGCCTGCACCATGCACATCATGATAGACTTGCTGCCCAAACTAGAAAAGAGAGCAGTGGGATCCGACTCGGCAAACTCGGGCTGTGCCTGCGCGCACGAGCCGAGCGAGGCGCCTCGAGCCCGGAGCAAGCAGAGATCTGGAGCGCCTGCGGAAGCAAGCTGGCCCAATAAACACACGCTCAGAATCTTGCATGATTTCAGCCAAGAGCCTGGCTCGAACCTCAGCTCACAGTCTTTGGAGAAGGCGGCGGCTACGGATCAGATCCGCGGAGTGCGACGAGGCGCGATGGACTTTGAGAATCACAGGAGCCTGATTAAGGAGGCGGCGAGTGTCAGTAACACACAGAGCTCCAGACTCGCGGCGCTCTATCAACACCCGCTTTATAGCAGCCAACTTCCAGCGCTCACCGACAACGACTTGCTGTTCAGCGTCAATACCGACATGCATTTTTATTCCAAAGTCACCGGAAACCAAGAATGGTAAAGTAACCAAGCTGGAAAATGTTTCCTAATGTTACATAGATGACGAGAGGTAATGTTTAATTTTGAAGGTCATTTACCAGGTACACCTGGTAAAACTGGCTCCGTTACAGATGTGACAGATGTCAAGGAGAACACCTGAATTCCTGGTTTACTCATTAAAGCCAAAATATGGTTTTCCGACTTCTTCTAAATAAATTACTATCATTATCAGAAAAGCGCAGGATAAGACCAGGGACAGGTGTGATATTTTTGTAATGAAAGAATTTAGGCTAGATTATGATTATGCTGTATTATGGACTAAATTAATTGTCCTCTGCTAAAAAAACGTTATTTAAGTTGATTTGTGTGTTTTTTTAAAACATACATACATTACAAAAGTGACTGTTGCAAATGTCCCTATTCTGTCCTAATAATGTCCACAGTTTCATGTCCATAGTGTGTTATACTTAAGCCTACACATTTTTCATTTGGCCTTTGCATATTTTACCTAAGTACTTTAAATATATTCATTATCATTCGCTTAATATACACAAAGTCGCGGGCCAGCCGGTGTCCACCCAGCAACTATTGGGGCAAGTGCTGGATCAACCCTAGACAGGGAGCCACACAATTATAGAGCATACACATACATTCTCACAATAAGGGCCGCTTTAGAGACAACAAATAACATGCATGACTTTGAAATATGGAAGAAAACCGGAGCACGCAGAATAATCCTGTGCAAACGGGATCGAACCTGCGTCCTTCTTGCAGTGAGAGGACAGCGTGGCACTCACTTTTAATACAATTTTACAAATGAACTTTTTGGTACACTTTACAAACCTTATCGACTTAAAAGACACGTTTTTTTGCTGAGTCTGTAAATAAGCTTATATTTTCAGATATTAAACTGTGATTTTATGGTACTTCTCTTTGAGATTATATACAGTACCTAGCTGCTCATTTGACATTTTACATAGTTGTAGATTAATGTTATAGTTACACCTACTTAAAGAGTAAAGATTGTAAATAACACTTATATTATGGGGAAAAGTACTAGACTGTATATTTTCTTGATCCTGGGGTTGATATCGTCAAAGGTGCATTGTTATGTACTTTAATACCAAGGGGTGATACAGTTTTTTTGTTCATATTTTGTCTCTCTGACCCCTAAAGCCTCTAGCAGTCAGTGTCATTGCCTGTTGTTTCAAGTACAAAATTATGAATGTAGAACACAGTCACCGGTAACAATATTATCTACTTTGTCAATGCTTTGAAGATTCAATTACCCACTTTGTTATGATGCATAAATATGAAGCCATTTTCCAAGCATTTTTATTTTTCTGAGCCTCAGGTGTTCAGTGTACATGCATGGGATAACTAATTTTTCAAAGATTTTTTGCTGCTAACAGCTTTGATCTTACATGATGAACTATTTAAGAAAGCGTGACAAATAAACGTGTTGAAGTCATTCAAATCTAAAGTTGTGACTGTGTAATTCATTCCTTCAACACATTGTGCCTCTTTTTGTTATATCCTCTTTTCACAAGGGTTTTTTAAAAACAGAAATTAACTAAACAACATGATAAGTTATGAAGCAGTAAATATTAGGTGTGCCTGCTAACTATGGCCTTTAAATACTTATCTGTATCGTTCTCCTTAAACTACAGCACTAATGCTAGACAATTCACTGCAGCTGGATGCTGAAATAGAAATTTCAGCGTATTTGTAGTGGGTGGTGATGCAATAAAATAGACTTTTTTTATTCCGGAGAACTTGATTTGGCATCATACATCACATCACTCTGCAATAAAACGTTTCATGATGTTTTCAAGACAGTATTTTAGTTAGATATATAGATATATAGTGTATCATCTGATACCAGGCATAGTTTCTGAGATATTTGGCATTTAGACCTACCGTACTTTAACTCGATTATTTACATTGCACTGACTTATAAATAATAAGTGTAAAAGAATGGACCTGAACTTGTGGAACTTATAAACGTAGAGTTATACCATATTCATTCATTACTCTTTCATTTCATGCTCAAACCCTTATTCTAAATGAGATGAGTTTTTGAAAGTTATAAATTTACTCAATAGGGCAGCATGTGCACAGTTGACATTGCTGCCACTTCACAGCAAGAAGGTCTCGGGTTCGATTTCTGAGCTCTGTGTTTTTTCTGTGTGGCTTTTGCATGCTCTCATTATGTCTGAATGGATTATCTACCTGCATGAATTAGGCTTATTGGTGTTTATAAATTGCCCTTATTGTATGAGTATGTGTGTGTGTTTTGTGTATCCACTTTCTCCATGACCCTAACTAGGATCAAGCGTGTGTAGAAAAATGAATGAATGAAATTACTCTAAAAATCACTTTTATATCCTACTGCAATCCACTAGATAACCACCTATTTTCCACAGTTAGATTGCAATAAGTAATTGACTTTAACGTGACTAGCATTTTAGGTAGTTTGTACTTCAGTATCATGTCTGTAATGGTTACTATTCAATCTTTTGTGTGTAGATTGCATGTTCCTTAGTCTGCCTGGGTTTCTTCCAGGCGCTCCAGTTCCTCCCACAGCCCAGAGATCTAGGTAAATTGGTTTCTTGCGCCCTGTGCTGACGGCTAGGCTCCAGCTTCCACATAACCCTAACCAGGATTAAGCAGCAATTGAATATAAAAGAAATGAATGAATGAAAATTATTAATGGCATTATCATATGAAGTCTGATGGCAAGCCTCTTGTTCTTAGGCACCATGAGGGAAATGAAGAAGAGGAGTATAGCCCGACAGGGGAGGTCACGGCTGAGTCATACCCCAACTGGCTTCGTTTCCACATTGGAATTAACCGCTATGAGCTCTATTCCAGACAAAACCCTGTACTGGAGGCTTTGCTCAAAGATCTGCAGGCCCAGAAGATCACAAGTGTAGGTGAGTTCAGACCAAGTGGGTCACTAAGAAAAATGAAGTGGGCAAATTAAATGGGCAAATTATCAAAAACAATTAATTCAGAGGAGTTAATGGAAGTTGTTTTGATTAGGTCAGGGAAATATATGATAATTCATGATGTTTTGAAAGATTGTTGGACTGCATTGTGCGTATTATATCTTTTTTATGACTTGTTATTTGTGAGTTGCATTTTGGGAAGCAGTCCATTTGGACTCACATGCAAATTCTTAAATCTTAACATTTTGCAAATACTCTCTGGTTGTCAGTGTTAGTTAAATAAGTGTAGTAATACTGAAGTGTAAATATATATCTCTGCTGTTTAATTGTTAGAGTTTACTAGGAATAGATATTATGGTATTTTGTAACATAGAATAGCCCTAAATACTGTATCATGATTGGCATTTGTAATTTGTAACAAAAGAAAAATAAACAAGATATGGACATACTACACCCCTCATTCACACACAAGGATACATGGATGCTTGTTTGCAGTTTTCAGCAAGTAGTTTTTACTTAAAAGTAAACTTACTGATTTTTAGATTCCCGTCTCGATATCGGTGCTCACTCTTCTCCCTTCTGCAGTATGGAGCCTCCTCTGGCATGTTTTTTATGGTGCAAGATACAGTACATCAGTCCGGACCATTAACCATTTGGCATTCTAGTAAAAATATTCCAACAGCTGGGATTTTAGTTTTTGCACTCTTAAATCTTTACAGCCTTGAGTCTGGATCACACATGTTTACTTTATTGTATAATAATTCTGTAAATATTCTGTGTCAGTCCGAGTTACACTGGTTACACTGGTTATAAGAATACGTCTTAACATTCCAAAAAGCTCAGTATCACCAAAAATCTCCAAAAACACATATAGATGGATTAATACATTTAATCCAGTCTTGTTTGTAGTGGACAAGATAGTATTTTAAAATGTGTCTTCAAACTATATAATATAAAATACTGTAATATTATATATTATAATATAATGAGTGGCTAGTAAGCAACAGGTAATAAATGAATAATATAATATAATATAATATATAATATAATAGTTCACCTCTTTAGCTCAATGCTCGCCTATCGAATCAACTACACATGGCCAGCCGCTATGTTTGGGTAGCCCCAACGTGTAGCCGTTCGGTTGGATGTTTGTGGATGGTTTCTCTGAAGACTGTGGTGTTCAGAAACTAAATTTCTATGTCTTTTATTATTTAGCTTAATACCCAGGGAAATAAAACAGGGCTATCACCATGAGTTTTGACTCTTGCTGGCTTTTTGTAAGGACACACTACTAAAGGGTACCGTCTTTTACATCTGTGTATAGTGTAGAGAAGGTATTGCTTTATATGACGCACACAGTTAACTCCAAAATGTAACATAAACAAAGTGGTTAAAGCCAGGCCATTACATCTGGCAGGCCATTAAAGCTGACATAAAATGCATTTAGAAAAAAAAACGTTGTCCATGCATTCTGACAGATAATCAGGAATAGTGTGTGCTATAAAAGCTTTCCGTAACACAGACGACTCACATGAGAGGTGTGTATGTATCCACACAGATTTATTAATGGGCCTCCAGAATCATTGTCTGCATTTATAGCATGGGTCGGAAGACAGGCAGACAAGGTGAATGCATGTGTGTCAATGAAGACAAGTCACAAAAACCGGCCAATAGCAAATAATAAGGTGTTAGATATGCCTGCGATTAAAAAAAAACAATAAAGCAGCTGAAAGTGGCCGGATGGATAAGTATGACTTTAATTAAGGGCAGGAGAAAAATAAATGACTTTATAAAACAATTAGCATATTCAAGAAGAAAAGCGTTAAAAATATGTGTATATTGTTTTTAATCACATGTTCATCTGATTAGTTTGTTTATATCTGCTACATAAAAGAAAGTATTTCATACAATAATTCAAAATTGCATGGATTTTGCACAATTGCTCTGAGTATATGTGTGTCTGTGTGTGTCTTAAGTATACCCCTGATGTATTGAATTTAGAGATTAATTTCCCTACAGGAAATTATTATTATTATTATTATTATTATTATTATTATTATTATTATGTCCTATTTATATAATACATTTTTAGTTTATATCAGTAATAAAATGTGATTCATTATTTTGTAAAATCTTTGTACTAATACATACACGGGTTGGGCAATGAAACTGAAACACCTGGTTTTAGACCACATTAATTTATTAGTATGGTGTAGGGCCTCCTTGTGCGGTCAATACAGCGTCAATTTGTCTTGGTAATGACACATACAAGTCTTGCACAGTGGTCAGACGGATTTTAAGCCATTCTTCTTGCAGGATAGTGGCCAGGTCACT
>JAOUQV010000020.1:10919057-10931616 GCA_028565295.1 Aspidoras spilotus | reverse complement strand
GTTTGTCTGTTGCTGACCATGGTGCTGAAACCATGTTAAGACCCATTGATAGTACTGTATGCAATCCCTTTTCAATTCAATTCAATTTATCATCATTCACAATGTCATGTCCTTTCATATGACATCACCACTATGTTTAACTACGCGGATGAGTTCACTTTCTTCATTGCCCTCTGTATTGAGTTGTTTTAGTGATCCCTGATAATCCTGGTTATTCTTAATCTTCCACTTCATCTGACTCGCTTCACAAGTCCTGCCATTACTCTTCATTCAATTGTCATGTGGGAGCCTAATCACATGACTTTAGTACGTGCCGACACAAATGTAAATGACAAGAAGGTGCTGCTACAGAACAATTCTACTATGAAATAAACTGGAATTAAATATAAATATATATAAATATAATAAAAGCGAGTTAGGAAAACCACCTAATAAAATAAAATAGCAGCAGTTCTCACTGTCATATTCAAAATCTACTTCTGTACTATTATTCTCATTTGAGTTTAGTTAGCATCTCATCTAGCATCAGTTAGCTGAGAACTGCATCTCATATGCATGTTTGAATAACAAGAGATTGGATCCCACTGATGCTATTTGGGTCATTTTGTAAACAATCACAGCAGCATTACTCAACCAGTGCTACCTCTTGAAAGGTTTCTATGCCATTGCTGAAAATGAACAGCAAGTTGCCCCATGACTTCAGATAAGTGAGATAAGTAGTTGGAACATCTAACGGGATCAGGTGGCTGTCTCTTGATAGGGTCCTGGTGCTGGAGTACAGCATCATAAATGTTTCTACTGCACTGTCTTCAGGTGACAAAGTTCCCATTATAGTGCGTCATTGTAGTGGACAGTCCATGTTATTCAGTACAAAAGCCTCTGTGATTACTTGTGTACTACATAAAAAGCTGTCCAACATTTCAGATTATGCAGCATGATAACTAAATCACTTGGAGGTTCATTGATTGTAAGTTATGGCTGATATAATATTTATAGGTGAACTTTTTAAAGCAGCAGTTTTGAAACCCTGGATGAAACCTGGGATCCTGAGTCTATGGATCCAGAGTATATGTTGTCAGATATAATACACCTTGCATTTCTTTGTTTAATGCTACCATGTTTATTTACAATACATTTATAATACAATAATAAATCATTTTTAAATAAAGTGATTTGATGATTAAGCACAGACTGTGTATTAAAATGAAATAGTTTTATTTTTTAGTTTTTGCATAAACAGTGATTAATGTTTTGTTTTCTAAAAGAACGAATAATCTATGTTTTTGATACAATTCAATTTGTCACATAAAACAATTAAAATGATATATTGCAATGTGAAATTGTGTAATATCTTGCATGCCAGCGAGTATTAGTATGCTAAATTTCTCTATCTCTCTTTTCAAAGGATCGCCCTAGCTGAAGCCATGCAGTCCTTCAGAGAGCGGGGTGGTTTCCAGGGCAACCAGCGCTGCTACCAGCAGGAACCTCATGAATTATCTCGCCTTGAGAATTACAGACATCACAGCCAGACTGGGCAGGGCTATGAGCTGCACTCTCTTTCTGCTGCAGGGATGCCAACAGCAGGAACAAGCTCTAAGGACTGTTATGGGCAGCAGCCCTACCCAACTTATGGCAGCAGTTCCGCTCAGAGCAAGAAACCATACCGAGGAGGAAAAGCTCCTAGCCAGCACCTGCAGGCTGGCTATAGTAGTCACATAAATTCTGGGTATTCATCCCAGTACATGAGTGAAGGACACTTGCAACAGAAATGGGATGAGTCTGGTCAGATATCTCAATATGAACAGGACATTGTGGGTCATCTCGAGCCTGGGACCAGTAGCTCATCCCAGTACCTTGAGCAAAACATGCTAGCCATTTCTCAAAGCCAGTGCCATGTCCCCTCTCAAGCTTCTGCCCCTGTGTATACAAGCCCCCATCAGCAAGGTCATCTTCACAATCCTACACCATCTCCTTTGATGTATCCACAGAGCCACATTCATTTCTCTCAGCACTCCCAACCACCCTCCTCCAACACATCATCTTACATGGATAAATGCAATCCAATTCCTCATGGCTACAAAAGTAACTATGGAATTTCTCCTAATGCCCAGTACACAAGACAGATGGGCAATCACAGTAACTTGAAACAGAGTGGCTATCGGCCACAGAATAATTATGGCTACCAACAGACTCCTTCGAGGGCTGGATTTGAACAGCAGCCCTCTTTGCAAGGAATTTCAGGTACACCAGAGAGTCTTCAGAAATTCCAACATTTTAATCAGCCTCAACAAAACTACTGTATAACAGATATATCTGTGAGGCCACCTGAACAATATTATCAGAATTGCAGTCCAAGCTCCAGCCACTCACCAGCAAGGTCTTTGGGCAGGTCCCCCACATATAGCTCAACACCTTCTCCCTTAATGACAAATCCTGACACATTCCAGTATGGCCAATCAACCAACCCATCATCCTCTTCAGCAAATCTGCAAGATCCGAACATGATAATGCCTTCACACACCCACCCATCCTCAAGTGTTAATCACCAATCTCAAAGCTACTCCAGTTCTATGAAAGACCGTTTTTCAGAAAAGCTTTTTTCTAACCCGAGCTTGTGGAGCCTTAATGCTCTAACATCTCAGGTAGAGAACATCTCTAACAATGTCCAACAATTATTGCTCTCAGAAGCTCTTATGGCCAACAAAAAAGCTAACAAGCGAATTCAACCAAAAAAAGCAGAGGAATATAGGGGCCACTTAAAAGCAATGGAGGACTCCTCATGTCCTGATAGCCAAAATGTCCCATTAACAAATGATTCTTACGGAACTCCAAGATCTTTACCAGCAGATCTACTAGAAGTAGGCTACTCCAGCAGCACCGAAGAACAAATGGAACGCAACTACTACTACTTTGGTCAGGGGAAAGGCCCAACACATAGTTCGGCACATTCTCAACTGAGTCTAGACACAGTTTCTACTTGCTCCGTGAACTCAGCAGATGACATGTCTGTCAGATCAGGTGATTCAGATCGAAGTTTACATAGTACAGCCTCTGATGATAATCTTAGTTGTTACCCTAGGGTGCAGAGAGCGTCATTTTGTGATGAGCAGCACAGTTCTCTCAGTGGCATTAGAAACGAAAGTTCCCCTATTGGTGTAACTGCCTCAAGCCCTATGAAACAGGACAGTAATTCGCCAATCAGCATAAAGCAATCTGAGAGTACTCAGAAGGAGAATTTTGAGGAATCTGCCTGGACAGAGAGCATAACTGATGAAAAAGAATTTGGGAAAATTAAGCTGAACAGAGATCACGAGTGCAAAGAAGACATTTTTGCAAATGTGAAACAACAGGAGTGGGTAGAGGATGAAAAGAGCCCCTCCTTTTTTCATAAGTTAAATAAAGAAGTGTCAAATGAATGCTATTCTTATGAAACAGAAGACAACATCTATCAGAAACTGAAAAACAAATATAAGATAAAGGATGGAGACATTGCAAGGAAGTGTTGTGACACCACCAGCGAAGGAAATGAAGTTTCAGAAATGAAACCTGAAATGTTGAAATCAGAATCACAGAACAGTGTCGAGGACCCGATTTCATCACCAACTGTATCACAAGATGCGGATGAGTCAAATCTATATTTGCTTAGGAACGATGAAAGCTCAGAGATGCATCATCTCAATTCTGAGTGTGAATCTTCAGAGGAAAGACTGTTAACCACCGAGAGACAGAATGAGATCTTTCAGGACCAACATTCTGCCCAGTCCTATTCAGACTCTGAAGTAAGAGAGAAAGGAAATCTGGCATCTAGTGAAGATATAATTAATAATAAATCAAAACTTGGAGAGTCCTATACAGAATCCTGTAATAATCAAGACGAGACAGCTAGTGGACCACTTTGTGCGGTGAACAGTGAAATAGCTGGGACCCCTGACCAAGACATAGACCACAGAAACAGTGAGAGGACATTCACGTGTGACATTGCACCTCAGTGTCACCCTGTCAGGAGTGGCTTTTCAGCTCTTAATGAGAAAACAACACCTCAGAATCGTGCGAGGGATCACATTGATCACAGTGATGCAAAGGTGCTAGAGCCTGACTCTCCTCAGTTGCCAGGCAAGTCAATAATATCTTCTGCACCAACATGGGCTGATACTCCACCCTCTCCACAGAAAGGTGAAGAGGATGTAGAACCAGGTATTAGCAGTCCCAGTGCAACAAAACCAGAGCCCATGGCCCCTTCTTCACACCCTAGGCTGTTAAGCAGAAAGCACACTCGGGGTAGGAGAAGATTAATTCATCCAAATTCAGGGTTGAGAACTGTGGAGGGGGATGGAGATCCACCATCTCCTCAAAAGTCTAGCATGCTCTCCGTCAGTAACAGTGCCATCTTCTCTGATCAGATAGAGGCTGTTCATCTGAACATTACCAGTCAAACACCAAAACATTTGACAGAAGGTTTACCATCCCGTATGTGTACTCGCTCTTTAGGGTCACAAAATACCCCAAAGGTTTGCACTCAAAAGACAAGAAAACCAGATTCAAAGCCTGGTACAAAACATGGAACAAAGCATGGAACAAAGTCTAGCCCAAAACCGAGTTCAAAGCCTGTTGTTAAATCAAATCCAAAACAAGGCATAAAACCTGGACCAAAACCAGTCTCTAAACAAAGTCCCAAACCTGCTTCAAAGCCTTTGTTAAAGCCTGGTCCAAAGCAAATCTCAAAACCTGGACCAAAGCTTGGGGCTGTACCAAGTGTAAAACTTGTTCCAAAGACTGACCCTAAGCCCGCTGCTTTAAAATCTAGTCCGAAACCTGGTTTAAATCCTACAGAAGGAGTAATTAATAAGGGCCCTGGAAGGCCAAAAAGCCTTACCTCCAGAATAAAATCAATGAAACATGACAATAATATGGATGCTATCAGGGAGCATAATGAAGATACAAGCTGCACGAGTGAAACCACTAAACATGAAAATACAGCGGTCAGTCTGGAAACCGTTGTTGGTACTACTTTGCACACCTCAATAGACAGCACAATATGTTCCACTTTGAATACTACTTTGGATGCTTCTTTTGTAAATTCTGTATCAAAAGATCAAAAGTCCATGGTATTAAGGTCTAGAAAGCAAACACAGGAAAAGATAACAGAAGGCAATGAGAAAGACAGAAACATGTCAAATGTGCACTCAGCAATAAATCCCACTCTTGCTCAGCCCTGTGAGGACCTAACATCAACCTTAAAATCGCCCAGCCATGAGGATATCTGCCCAGGTTCACTTAGTCAACTAAATGAGCAGATTGTGTCAGTTTCAATCAAGCGAAAATCTAGTTTACAAGCCCCAGACCCAGTTAAGAAAAGGAAAGGTCTGAAGGTTAGTCAAACAAAAACTAAGGAACCACGTCAACAGGATGTAGAATGTTTAAAGAGAAGGGGAAAGCAAGACTATAAATCATCAGCTTGCAGCACTTTCACCAAAGAGAACTTTCCCTTGGAAGAGATTGGTGACACACCTTGTGTGCCAACTCAGCACCCTAATAAAACAAAATATCTGCCTCCTAGGAAGGGCAGAGGACTTAAATATGAAGCAATGGTTCAGAAAATCACATCCCCAGCATCAAAAAAACAGCCTCTAAATATCCAACCAGATGTCGTACTTGAAGAATTAGCACCAAAGCAATCACATGAACTGCAGTTAACAGAAAAAATAAAAACAGTAAACATTAAAATTGTAACACCAGAAGAAGGTGAGAGTACAGTTAGCATCGAGGAGACTCCAGACACAGCATGTGTCCAAACTCCTCGAAAGAAACGCAGAAAGTGGGCCACAGTGGAAAGTGCTGACACTCAAGATATAGAATTGGAGACCAAGAGCCTCATTATCAACACACCAAGACTAGCCAAGCAGAGAGCCATTAAAAATAACCATGAAATGCATCTGAAACAGCAGAAGAAGAGAAGAAAAGATGTCGAGCTTTCAAAGAGTGTGCCAGTTTTGGAAACACATAAGCAGAGTGATGAGTTTATTTCTTCTCCACCTACACTCTCACTAGCACCGACTTCCTCTCAATTCCCAAACCCAGAAGAGCAGATACAGACTGACCAGCTTTTAATAAATATAGGCTCAGTGGTAATTAAACCGAAAAGAGGCGGACGACCATCCCTTAAAAAGAAACATGAAGATTTCAGTGAGCAAATAGTGAATGAATGTCAAAAGGACAAAAAAACGTCCAGACCTAAAAATAAGAACAAACACATTAGCAACAGTACCCTCAAGGTCACTGTAAAGGGACTCAAATCTAAGATGAAATTCAAAAAGGTACACATTCCTACTGTGAAAGGGATAAAGACAGATATTTTAAAAACACAAGAAAGTGAAGGAAAGCATTCTTTTAAACCATACGTGCACATGGACAGCTCCAGAAAGTTTGCTTCCCTTTGCACAATTATAAACAAGCCCGAAGAAGAGCATCTGCTTATACAACCAAGCAAAAAGGCAATACCAAACTCGTCCGTAATGCTCCAGGGCCCCTTAGTTAACAGAAGCCTACCTGACAGGTGTCTTATATGCTGCCTGTGTGGAAAGCCAGCAAATTACAAGGAGCTTGGCGATTTGTGTGGCCCGTATTACCATGAGACTACGATACCACGGAAAACCCTGTCTTTAACGTACCAGGAAAACTTCATAGACAGAGAGCAGGACAGTGTGGCCATGGGCAGTTCTGTGCAAATCAGAAATGTGAAGAAAGAGGGAGAAAAAGAAATACTTCAAGAGAGCGCACGTGAAGAAGAGTGCAGGCAGGTGATGAATGAAAGAAGGGCACAACTTAGAAGTCGTCTTGTCTTGCGGGCAAGGTTCAAAAGGCTGCAGCTGTTGCAGAGGAGAGCTGGTGGAGGGGTTCCCCCTGCTGGTGAGGAGGGATCCTACTCTGTTCTGCAGAGGTTACAGCTGGAGGCTGAGGTTAATGAGCACTGGGCTCATGAGTCCTGCACTGTCTGGACCAGTGGTGTCATCCTGATTGCTGGCAAACTTTACGGACTAAAGGAAGCGTCACAGGAATCTACACTAACAGTAAGAATAACAGCAGTACAGTATTTTATTGTTTAGCATGTGAAAAATAGGGGCATGACCCCCCCATTAGACTGTACTCTAAAGCTTCAGTCTACTCTTACTGACCACTTTATTAGGTACACAAGCTAGTAAAATGCTAAACACGCTTTTGCCTTAAAATTGGCTTTAATTCTTTGTACCATAATTTTAACAGACATGCTATTCTTCATAACTTGGTTGTAGCAAGTGGTTACTTTAGTTACTGTTGCCTTTCTATCATCTCAAACCAGTCTGCACATTCTTCTTTGACCTCTCACATCAACAAGACAACAAATAAAGGCAGTTCTGAAGGCAAAAGTGGGTCCAATCTTTTATTCGCCAAGTGTACATGCAGAAATTGCAGCACCGGGGGAAATCGAACCACAGTTAATAATGCTGCTGATGTTTTCGAACAGTGCAGTCTACCAACTAAGCTATCTTAAAGGCGTCTTAAAAATAAAATTCTATTAGAATTATTAGTATTAAGATGTAATAGTTGCCCTTCGTCCAGAGAATGTATTTTAAATGAAATCTCTTTATACTTTATTTCCTGCTTGTTGTTACAGAAATGCTCCAATTGCCAGAGTGAGGGAGCCTCTATCGGCTGTAGCTGGAAGACCTGCACTCATAAATACCACTATGTCTGTGCCAAAGACGCAGGTACAGCATTAAGAATACTTGTAGTATGTACAGTATATGTGTATATACTATACACAAATAGTATGCACATGAGTTGTTAATAATATATATTTATAGCGTATACAGTTTTTTATACAACAATGCTTCATCTATCAATTAATCTCAGGTTAATGATGTCAAATATTAATAAATATTATAAATGAGCACTTTCGAGTACATATACATATTAATATGTACATATTTCTCTCCTTTCTTTCTTCGTCAGGCTGCATATTCGATGAAGACACTTTCTCGATAAAATGTCCAAAACACCAGGTAAGATTCTAGGCACATAAAAGCATGTTTTTGATCTTAGAATCATGCCTATTATGCCGTGCACATCACTGGCCATGCTGAAACACTTGCTGACCTCCCTTATACAGAAAGAGTGAACGGAGGTGTAAGGTTCAGCCGCTCATCAGCTTCATCTCCCAGGGCAACAGACAAGTCTTGCAAGCAGCTCACCCTTATTGATGAGCTATCTCCTCAGCGATCGGCTAATTAGATGCTCAGTGATCTTGGCTTTCTAATGCCTGTTATCCTCCACCAAACTAAATTTGCATTAGATAGTCAGTTAAATCTTTTGGACCAAATATATAAATATATCAAATAAGCTCAAATTGTACAGCCATTGTCCTAAAGACTTGCACTTGTAGTTAGATTTGCCTGTTCTTCAGATGATACCAGAATAGGTGAAATATGTTGGTGATTTGATTTCAATTCAGAACCACAAAATGTTTCTGGCTTGCATTGCAGTGATAAGCAAGTACAGAGAAAGAGACCGTGCAGCGGCAGAGCAGTAGTTGCCAACCAGTGCGAGAAAGCCTGGCAACAGATCAAACCAGCACCACCTCTTCCTTTTCCCTTCCTACGTCAAAAGACAAAAAGGTTGGGAGGCAGGGCGAGAGATAGAGAGTGAGAAGTTCAGAACAAGCTGAAAGCACATTGACTCAGGGATCTAAAGGCTTTAGGTCTCAGCCATGCCAATTTGCTGTTTTAATGAAAGCAAGCAGTAGATATTCCACCCCCATGCAGGTCTCCCAGGAAATGTTTCCCTCTCTTTCTTTTTCTTTGTGCCTACACATACATAGACTTTATTTCTAATGGGGGCGGGGCTTTTGTGAAAGCATGCGCACCCGCATCCTCGGTTTAGATTGGATCAAAAGTAGCATAGGAAAACAAGAGCAGGGCTACGGTTCACACCTTTTCAAAGAGAATTATGCATCATGGCTCAATACAGTAGGAGCGAGATCCTGGCCATTAGCCAGAGAGCCATGGGTGCGTGAGAGTATGAGCACAGAGAGGATGTGAGTGTAGCGTTGGTGAATCTGGTGCAGTGGTGAAAGAGTAAGAAATATTGTGCAAAAAATTCTCTATGCCAACACAATTAGGGGGCAGCCCTGCTGAGTTGTTGAAGAAGAGCTGGCCAGCTTGTTTGGCCCACTTCACATCTGCACGATGGCTTCTGCCTCAGCATGAACAATTAGAGCACTCACAACAGGCTGCTGATGCAAAGCCAAAAACATGCATGCACACATATAGTACACACCCATGCATACTCTATGTTCTCATGTCCTTGCATAGCCAAACTACTCAAGTTTGTACTATGGATGAAGAAATTAGATAGATCACTGAAGAGCCACTTTATAAATGTGTCTATTTTAATGACACTTTTCTATTTGCTTTTTTCAGGCCATGTAATATAGGATTGTAAAAAATCTGCCTGCGCACCTGAACTCAATGAAACTCACGCCGGCTTCGTCTGAAGCACAAAGGTACTGTAGCAATACTGACCTGCCACCATATCGTCTCCGCACCCAACCTACAAAGACCCAGAGGCATTTCCATACAAATCCCCTAGACTACCACATGCCTGGGCAACTCCACAATGAGCAAAATATATATAAAAAATAAATTAAATCCAAGACAAAAAAACAAAAAAAAAATCAACGTCCGTTTGAGTCCTTTTTTTCCCTCCCCAGTCATTTTTTTTTTTGGAAGGGATGCTATCAGTCAGGGACACCTGGAGGCAGATTTGGCTGCCGGCAAGAGCCCTGCCACCATTTGGCACAGAGGCATGCCTGGTGAGTTGGAAAAGCATTCCGATTTGAAGATGTCATGCAACAAGCACTTACTGGATGTAATTCAATATGTGTTATTTAAAACAACATCAAATGTACATGGTGTGCTGTACAGGTCTAAATATTCTGAAAAAGAAAAAAAAAATAATCCAGATATTATTTTAATATGATGTTCTTCCAATATGTAATTTTCAACATGCTTCACATGCAAACTCATGGCACCATTAGATGTCTCTGGCTTGTCCGAATACGTGTTCGAGAGCAGTGCAGCAGATTATCAAGAATATAAGGACCTTACTGAAGACTGTTTTGGTTTCACAATGAGGTGAAAGTCTTATAAAAGAAGCACTACAGAACCTTACAATGATGCGCTTTATGTTTACCACTATGCTGTACGTGACACACACACACACACACACAAACACACAAACACACACACAACATTGTAGGCTACTTGACATTACGCTGCATCCAACCCATGGCAGTATAAGACATGAATGAATAAGTTACTAGGTGATTCTTACAGAGTAATTGTGTATATAAGTATTTGCTGCTGTTTAAATGTAAGATGTGATGTACTATTATAATGGTGTATAGTATTTCTTAGAGATGTTTATTTTCTATAAAAAAAAACCCCAGAATATGTTAATGCCTTTAAAATGTTATTAAAAACAATGAATTCAAATGCCTTTTTTTCCAGAACTGTATTTGTCCACATGACCCATCGGATTTACTGCAGTGTTTTTTTTTTTTTTTTGATGTTTTACCAGATGTTTGGAATGTTATTTGTATTGCTGCCATCAAATACACTGGATTTGTGAACATCTGTAGGTGTCCTTGCCATTGAGATAAAACTTGTGGTTTCTATACATTTCTTGTGCTCTTGTTATCCTGAAACATCATCATTACAAGCATCACACCACTGAGAGAATGAGAAACAAGTCAATGAATACCACTACATACTTGGAGTCTTTGGACATCTTTGGAACGGTTTGCTAGCTATACAAGAGTATATGGTTTAGAGAATGACATGATGGGTTTATACATCGGAGTGCAAAATATATACGTGTAGTCACAGTATAAAATGTAGACGAAGCAATTTTTACATTTATAAATACAAATTATAATTCAAAATGGCGGCACGGTGGCACAATGGGTAGTTCTGTCGCCTCAAAGCAAGACGACCTGGGTTTAATCACCCGGGTGGGACGACTCTGGAAATTTCTGTCTGGAGTTAACACGGGGTTTCTCAGAGTGCTCCAGTTTCCACCCGCATTCCACAGACATGCATGTTAGGTTAATTGGTATCTCTAAAATGGTCCTTAGTGTGTGAATGTATGTGACTGTGTGTGTGTGTGTGCGCCCTACGGATAGATTAGCGGCATGTCTAGGATTGTTCCTTTCCTTGTGCCCAGAGTTACTAGATGGGCACTAGCTGGCCTCCAGCTCCATGTGGATAAAGTGGAAAAATGAATGAATTCAAAAAGAATTTAGAATATTTTCTTTTAGAAAGAGATCTGTTGCTTTTGCTCATCAGTGCATAAGTTGCCCTTGGCTATTATGCAAGTTGGCCTGTGCCCACTGCAGTTCCCCTGGCTAATTCAGTGCTCGAATCTTAGACCAACCACACCTAGCCTAGGCTGTATTTTTGCTGATGGGTCCTCCACTCTTGGCACATCCATGGTACCAACGGCCGGGCCCACAGTAAACATTGCTCAAGTCACTCTGCTTATGCATGGCTGGTAAAATTTTGTCTTCATATGCCACCTGCCAGGTGTTCCTAATCCAGTGATTGTTGAGTATAACTGATGCCATATTCTTTTAGATTTTGACTGGCGTCTAGTTAATCTCTAGGAGTTGCCTTTTCTGCACTTATCGACATGCCATACCTTTTGGAAGTGTCATGTTTTTCATAAGGTTGCCAAGCTCTTCTTCATTACCTGCAAGACCATCAATGTCATCTGATGGTCATTTGTGAATGCTCTGCCTCCTGTTTATTGTACTTGGGGGTTTTCGAGGGCAAGGGGAGGCCGGAGACAGACGTACTCAAACACCAATGGAACCATTTCACCCCCAGCAGCCTCACTTAGGTACTGCACTACTGGCTTTCTCATGCAGGTCCTGGATGGCATGAATCTGTACACACTGCAGCATTGTTGGGTAGTGATCCACGAGGAGGACAATGATAATGGCAGTATTAGCATGAAGTGCTTCTGCATCGATGTATTTAGATAAAAATGAAAAAAGGCTAAATGCCACTGGGACCCACTTCCAAAATAATTACCAAGGCTGCCATTAAAGACAACATGCCATTTCTATATGTAAATAAGTATTAAGTGGTTATGGTTAACATCATGTACCTACAATGATCAAAGTTGCTCACAAAAGTTACTACAGCACATGCAGTCTTTGTTGTCGAGGGGAGATTAAGCATCTTCAGTTGATCCAAGTCTCATCCAGTTCATCATAAGTTATTCACAAGGTTATATATTCATGACACACACCAGTTTGGTTTTTCAACATGCTTTTGGACTATGGTAATAAAACCAGAGCACTCAGAGGAACCCCATATCTGGTGAACATACAAACTCCAGGGCACTTCAGCCATCCACGTACCAACAAGTCATGGCTGAAGTGGCTTTGGGCAAGGCACCTAACCCCCAGTTGCTCCCCGGGCGCTGTGCTGGCTGCTTACTGCTCCGGGCACGTGTGCTC
>JAOUQV010000020.1:10817929-10830678 GCA_028565295.1 Aspidoras spilotus | reverse complement strand
ATGCAGAGGACAGAGTGAGGTGGAAAAGACTGACACGCTGTGGCGACCCCTGATAAAAGGGAGAGGCCGAAAGAAGACGAAGAACGTTACTTAGTTTGCGTGTGGAAGTGCACACATGGTTTGATCACACTACGATCCTATATTTCCTATATATGTGGAACAGCATTTTAACAAACCAAAATTTTCCATTTAAGTAGGAGAGGCCAGAAAGTTTATGTGAGCTAGGTCTACATGACTGATCAGTGCTCACCTGCTGCTGCACAGTGAGAGAGGGAAGCTGGTAGATCAGAATGTTGTGCTCGCCAGTGACTGCAGCCAGGCGGTTGCAAAGAGGCAAAAACAGACAATACAACAAGCCAAGGGGATCCCCATCATCCTGTACTGTCTGGGCCATGGCAGCATTCGGAAGAGTCTGTGTGAAAACACACCGGGCCGAACTCGACTCCCATACCCGCAAAACACCTGCAAGACCCAAGCATTCAATTAGTGCTTCCATATGCAGAAAACATCACATAGAA
This sequence comes from Aspidoras spilotus, assembly GCA_028565295.1. Classification (NCBI taxonomy): domain Eukaryota; kingdom Metazoa; phylum Chordata; class Actinopteri; order Siluriformes; family Callichthyidae; genus Aspidoras; species Aspidoras spilotus. The sequence goes on along the minus strand of JAOUQV010000020.1, from coordinate 10,830,160 downwards.
AAAAAAAATCACATAGACGTCTGATGACATTAATAATATCATACTGAAATCCTCCAACAAGAAAGCTGTGTAAAAATATAAAGGTGTTCATTATAACCAAGTGAATAAACAACCTATAAGAAGTTATTCAGACCCATTCAATGGACCCATTGAATCCAACATGACTTGATATTGTTTACTTTATCCCCGTAACAATAGGAGGCAGTATTTCACAAAAAAGAGAGATGTCTACCTTTACTGCCGGCAGTCACAAAGTGTAGCTCTTTACTTTTTATGCCAAGTTCAGAGTAATCCTCATTTTCAGGAAGAATCACAACTCCCTCCACAGCCTTAAAACAACACACACACACGGATACAAGTTATACACCTATATTTAAGTACCAATTCAATATGAAATTTGGAAAAATTTGTTTCCTGTGGAATTGAAGGTATCACACGGTCAAACAAGGGCCGCATAATGTGTACGCATGCATGTGAAGCAAAAAAAAGAAACTAAAGTTCATAACCGGTGATGTACTAGTGAAAATGTTATATTTAAAGAGGGGAGTTAACAGATTGTACTGTATCCTTAATTATAATATTAATAGTAGGTTAGCAGCCTGTGTATTCTGTGCATACAGTACTGTTAGTCTTAATTACTTGAAGACTACAATGTGAATATGGTCTTATTTGTTATATTATGCTTGTGTTACGATGTCACAGGAGAGTAGACACTGCGTGTAAAGACACAACGTGTAGCAAACTTAGTGCGGTAATGAATATATATGAATACACAAGTGAAACAAAAGAAAGGTGTAGCACGAAACACTAAGGGGGTGATTATTTAAAAAAAAAAAAACCTAAATGCTAGTCATGACAAGGTAAAAAAAAGAATAATAATAATAAAAAAAATATTGTAAAAAAACTCAAAAGTAGAAGTAAACCATAACTTAATTCTGCAAGTCTTTAAGTGAAATGTGATTCTCTAATGTGAACCAGAAACCCAATTAGGGCTACAGATGTGCAGAATTTCATGTCATTTGGACTAGGAATGCACAAAACTAAAGAAACTCAATAAGATCAATATTGTTGATTTGTTGTGGTCCTGGAAATGGCTTCAAGAATCATTGAATTTCAGTGATTCGGCAAAGTGATTAGCGAATACTACATTTCATGACGTCTCTATACAGAAGTACAATTAAATATAGTAAATGTGTATAAAATGTACATTTCTAAATCAGAATACCTCATACACAGGAACTGTTCTCTTCTCTTTCCGCTCTTTCAGGTCCCACACGGTGCAAATTTTGTCTCGCCCAGAGCTAGAATCAAACAAATTTACATTTACATGACATTTTCTCTTGTATATTTACAGCGAGGTATTAGAACTCAAATAAAAACATAATTAAATCAATAATATATTGTTTTAAAGTTGTGAGCCGACAAGCTGTTAAGTGTGAACATGTGCATTTTTGAACTCTTATTACAGATGTGCTTTGTTCAGACAGGGATAAACTGACTGAGCTTCCCAATGTTGTATCAGCTGTAGGGCAATTTAGAGACTCCAATTAGGCTACATCATGTTTATGGACTGTGGGGGGAAAAAAGACAAAAATCAAATGATCCTAGTATATCTCTATACTATAAAAACGGTTTATATTTCAATCTTTATTATAGAATAATAAACAGATTTATTCTGGGACTGATGCAATAGCATTACATGCAAAATGTGCAGTAGCTGAAAAAAATAAGTATCCTTATGATCCCAGAAAAGAGCATGTTGAAATAATTATATAAACAAGTTAACAGACAACATTGTCTTCAGGTGTACCTGATGAGCGTGTTGCCATCGAGTGAAAAGGCCAGCGATGTGACTGTGCTGAAGTGGCTCTCCAGGATACAGATACACTTGCTTGTGCGCAGGTCCCAAATGCGAATTCCACACTCCATAGAAGAAGAGAAAAGCTGCAGCAGGCTGATGTCTGGATGGAATTGCACCAGACTGAACAAAGCAAAAACATTATAAATAAAAGATGGAATAAATAAATAAATGAATACTAAATTACAGATGCAAGATTTTCCATTTCCAAATGTTTGTTTACCAACAAAAATGCAAGAAAGTTTGTATGATAGTCACGTACACAGTGCATTCCATAACAGACCAGGTTTCAGATACAATAAAAAACATATTGAAGGCTGCATGGTTATATAATTAAGTGGAGTGTGTGACAGTTTCCATAAGTACGGTCTCAGATTCTCCAAGATGCTCTGCAAAACTTACTAAAAAAACTGCACAAATTGTATCTTGGAACACATTTTAAATACAAAACACACCAGACAGTGACTTTCTTTAGTTTGGTCCTGTTTACGGCAAAACTTTATAATGTTTACCTGCCACAAGTACTGTACAGTAATTAGCTGGTGGGTTTTACTGAGTGTCTTAGAGAAGCAGACACAACTCCTCTAGAAATTTGACTGCAATACATGCTTCCTTTTTGTTGCAAACCACAGCAGACTTTTGTTTTATGTTGCCTTCAAAGTTCTCTGTTATGTAATACTGTCCTTTATTTACTGAAATATTATGTAAAATCTAAAACGTTTTCACAGTATATAATACAGTATATAAACATAAAACGTATTCTTTTATAATTCAATTCATGTGATATTATACTCAAAGCGTACACATACATTTTTCCAACTTACTTCATATAACAGCACCTACAAGTACAACATCAGCAAATACACTCACCAGCCATTTTATTATTTATTAGGTTCAACTGTATAAACGCAAATATCTAATAGGACAATCACATGGCCGCAACTCAATGCATTTACCTATGTAGAGACGGTCACGCCAACTTGAAGCGCAAACTAAATGGAGAAGCAAGGAGATTTAAAAGACTTTGAACGTGGCGTGGTTGTTGGAGCCAAGCAGGCTGGTCTGAGTATTTCAGAAAATGCTTATGGGATTTTCATGCACAACAATCTCTAGTGTTAACAGAAAATGGTCTGAAAAAGAGAAAATATCCAGTGAGGGCCAGTTGTGTGGAAGAAAATGCCTTGCTGATTTGATTTTTATTACATTATCGATTCCTGTAGGGAAATTGAGAATGGGCATACTGGATCAACATGATGAAAATACAACGGTAACGCAAATAACCACTCCTTATAACCAACGAATGCAAAATACCATCTCTGTTGAAAGTATGTCATGAAGAATTAAGGCAGTTCTAAGGGTAAAAGTGTCCAACCAATTACTAGCATTGTGTATCAAATAAAGTGGAAGGTGAGTGTATATTACTTAAATGCTGCACAGTCAGAAGAATCTGTACTTTATTACTTACTGTACAACACCAGATGAGCCCTTGAGATTGTGTGTGCAGTACTGTTTGACTACATCCCACAGCTTTATAGTGCCATCACAACCTCCTATAAAACAAAAACTTTCAGCTTTGCCTATCCTGGTACAGATGTGTTAATCTTACAGCAAGATTAAATTGTGTCCTACCAGTTGCCAAAAGAGTAGAGGTGCAGTCGAATGTCATGCTGGCCACGGGCACATTGTGAATCGCTCTCCATGAGCGAGTACACTTCTCTTGTTTCCAGTCCCACTGCTTGAGAAGCAAGGCCCTGCTGGCAGTCACCATTATCTGAAAACAGATACAAACCCAGCAATATTAGGGCACGGTTTGTTAATAGAAATTTATAGAAAGCATATAAAAATGACAGAAAGCAGAATCAACTACCTCATCATCAGGACTGACAGCAAACGATGTGATGTCCTCCTGATCATCCTATATATATAGAAATTATGAAGAACTATAATGCAACCAGGGATTTTTTTAAGAATATAGGTTCCTAACGCTGGTCCTGGACAACTGTTTCTATAAAAATTTACACACACTTACTTGTTCAATACTGTGAACAATTTTTCCAGAGGAAATCTGCAAAATGTTGATTCGTGGTCCAGATGTGCAAAAGATGTGGGTTTCATCATGGCTTATCTTTATGCAGAGGCAAAAGTAAAATGACCATATAAGTACTAGTAGTTATTTAATCACGCCTGCAGAAACATTAGTACATCTGTGTACCTGTACTTTCCCTCCCTTGTAGAACGGCTCGATTTTGCTGGAGACGTTATAACTAAAAACAGACAGAGATTACTGTAAAATTAGCACAGCAAATATGACTGATCGCCTTTTGGCTTAAAGGTATTTGCTATCTTAACTGGTTACAATACCAGCGACATAGCTACAGCATCCCATACAAATATACTGTATATCAGCAGTATATTAAACATCAAATATTAAGAGGTACTATAAAAACGTACTTAGTTTTAAACCGCAGAGTGTTGCCTGCCATGGCCACACTTTTTCAGACCTTTTGCGAAAAATCGTTTTGTTTATTAATTTATTTTAAAATTACAGTAGTATAACTTCACTCGAGCACATTCTTCCTCGCGTAGTTTACATGTGTTCCTAGTGGGAAGCGTCGCACGAATATGACGTCACACAAATACAAAAAAATTAAATAAAATGCCTAATTTCTCTCTGCGCTATACAAATTCTTCCACGCGTTATTATTTTAAATACAAACAGCATTTATACATTTTTTTAATTTTAAGTACGTTTCTGAGGCAAAGGTAAACGTCGCTATCGCCAATTTAGTACAGAATAATAAATGGCAGCACTTTGCTATCTATAGTGCACTACAAAGTCTGCAGTGTGTATTATTTAGAAGCCGGTGTAGTGTACCTATGTAGAAATTATAAAGCGAATTTATATTCCGCCAATATCATAGCGCGACATCACTTCCGCTGTTACCCTCGCTCCCTGTCATGCAGTTGAGCTGACCTTAAAACACTTTGGTGTACTGTTTAATATTTTTTATTTACAAATAGTTGTATGGCATTTAGTTTTTTTGTTTCGTTAACATTGCCAGTGTACATCGAGACTGCTTTTATTTTAAAATACACTTCTAAAACATTTCATATTTTCCACTGAATGTCATGGCCACTCTGGCTTTACAGGGACTCAGATGTACATCCAGACAATTAATCCTGCATAGGTTTTATTCCAGCCGCAGCTCCTACTTCAGACCATCTACGCACCTGTTAATTAGAGGAGGCTGCACTCCAGTCTGTCTTCATATTTCTACAGATAAAGCTGTGTGTATTCTACACTCATTTGTTAATACGTGCGGATATAATTTGATATATGATAACTTGTGTTTCTTTTCAAAACTGCAGCTGAATCTAGCATTGACGTGCAGAAGTCCTGTATTTCTCAATGCGAAGAGTCTGTCTTCTGTTCCTCCTTCACCTTCATGTGGGGGCAAGAGATCCACAGAGAAGATTGGGGTAAGCATCCATGGAAATTATCTGCTAAAAAAGATAAATCATACTACACAATGACTGTGTACTTTTGTATGTATGTATTCCTAGTGTTGGTCATGCTTCCTGTATAATTTTTTATAATGGACGATATCATTAACACTAAGAAAAGTGTATGCTGATGTTATATATCTATCTATCCGTTCTAACAGTGATACAGTTCGTGGCTGGTGAGGCACTAACATGTCAGAGCCCGATTTACAAATATATCAATTCAGAATTGTCAATTAAATTAACCATTAACCTTTTTGGTCTTAGGACCAGACAATTAAACGTCTCAAATTCACCTAGAATGCATGTCTTTGGACTGTAGGTTGAAACTGGTGTATCTGGAGGAATGCGAATATGAAGAGAACGTTCTATCTTCATACAGAAATTTCTCAATTCACGCTACTTGACCACACTATCGTCGTTCCGGCCGTTTTTTCAATGCAAATGATTTATGTTTTTTAAAGAATTCCATGGAAAACAGATATCGCTATATTGGGTTTTGTATAATAGCTGTTGTAAAATGCATTTTTCTTTCTTCACATTTGTCCATCTTTATCCAGCTGCATTTTGGGGTTTTAACTAATGTAACTGAAGAAGATTTGTTAGGAAGTTGGGGTCAGTATGCAGGATTAGACATGGTCTGGCAGAGGGTTAAGAGCCAGACTTAAAGGCCCAAATGTGACAGCTTGGCATTGCTGGGCTAAATCCACCATACATCAGTAACCCAGTTCCTTAACCATTAATACATCGTAGCCCACAATAAATAATATATTGTATATATGCAGATATTGAACTGTGCATCCTTGTGTATTTAACAGCCAGTTTCATGGAAATCGCTTGCTGTTACATTTGTCTTGGGTGGGACTCTTCTTCTGGGCATGAAATATTTTAAAAAAGAGAAAGAGGAAAGTAAGGCTTTTATATTTCTTCCTTTTGTTGGCCATTTATCCTGTTTGCCTAAATCTAATGTTTTTCTAATATTGCTGAATAAATTGTACAGTTTGTTATTATACTTAAAAGTACTGTTATTTTTTTTATAGAATTTGAGAGAGAAAGAACAAAGTCTTTAGGGAAACCAGCTCTTGGAGGCCCATTCTCTCTTATTGATCATAACAGTAAGCCTTCAAAAAATGAAGATTACCTTGGCCAGTGGGTGTTGATCTATTTTGGATTCACGCACTGTCCAGATATCTGTCCTGAAGAACTGGAGAAAATGATTGCAGTTGTGGATGAAATTGGTAACGTCTATTAAAGCACTATTTTATTTCCGCTGACATATCAAAAGTTGTATTAATCAAGTGATTGCTTTTTTTATACAGACAGGATAAAGACACTCCCTGATTTAACACCAATTTTGATCACAATTGATCCAGACAGAGATACACCTGAGGCGATGGCAGCATATGTCAAAGGTAAACTTCATTCATGTCTTTGTGCATAACTTCAAATCAGAAAAAGGGGCGGCATGGCGGCACAGTGGATAGTGCCTCACAGCAAGAAGAAATGGGTTCGATCCCAAGATGGGGCAACCTGGTAATTTCTATGTGGAGTTTGCATGTTCTCTATGTGTTCGGGTGAGTTTTCTCCGGGTGCTCTGGTTTCCTTTCACAGCCCAAAGATATGCATGTAGGTAAATTGGAAATGGTAAATTGTCATTCACTTGTGTATTGATATGTGACTTTGCGTATGATGTGAGACTTGTGTAAGAGTATGAACATGTTTCTGTCATTAGAATAGACACTGGTGTTGAGGATGATGTTAATCAATAAATAAACAAATCAGAAACAATAGGGAATATACAGTATATAAAAAGCCCACAGTGTTTCTCACATTTACCTGGACTTTTTAATTTTTTTAGAAGACTGTATGTTTTTGGTCAACTTCATTTCATTTGTTAATAAGCATCTATTCCTCAATTTAAGGCCTGGTATCACATTCTAATAAAGTTGAAAAGTGGAAAATCTAAAGCTATAAATTAATTAATAAAAATAAACATTTATTTGCTTTCAAACATAAGATGTCTACAGTTGATTGTAATGATTTGTTCAAGCAACATCCAGGAAAGACTCTAATGATTAGAGATGATGTACGATCTCCAGTTTGTAAATAAATGCCAAGGAAAACTATTCAAATGTGTATATACAAAGAAAGACATGAAGGGATTTGTATCTCCATTTGCAATGCAACTAAACTGTTGGAAGATTGCATTGGAAGTTGCATCAAGAAACTTCATTAACCAAAAGCTGATATAAGCACAAGGCAAGATATTACAGACATTACTCTGGCAAACCTTTGTCAAGCAGTACTACTCTGATTTGCATATGACGATGGCCAATTAAAATGTCCATTTTTCCAAGAAAGAAGTTGTAAAAGAAAAATGCAATATAACGCGTCATGCTGTTGACCTTAAAACATGTTTGCAGCAAGAGTGGGACAAATTAACACCTGAAACACTGAATTGCTTGTTATTCTCTTTGCCCAAAATGTATTAAGCGTGGGGAAAGGGCAACATTAAGTGTTAAACCCTTTACGTCCCAACTTGTTTTTGGAATGTGTTTCAGGCTTAAAATGTTGATTAACATATGAAAAATGGTGACCAGAAAAGTTATGCATATATACAGAAACACACACACACATTTTACAAAAATGTGTGACTTTGGACTATTTCTCAAGCCAATATTCACAGATACTGATGGACAATAATGTTTGCTGCAAAATGAGTGTACTAATATTTACATATACCTGTTTATATCTGATATTTCTGTTACAGCGCATGTACTTTATCAATTTAATGTCAATTTAAAACTGGTCAGTTGCAGCCTTCCTTGTATTTATTGTGAACTGTTTGAAATAAAACTCATTTGGCCTTGATTAAAATCATCAGGGGTGCACAGATATTAAAAGCTCCAGCGTACTGCCCAATTCTAAACTTCCCTGGTAGATTATTAGCTAGGTTAAAAGGTGGTAAGAAAGCATCATGTACGTAATAAACTATGACTAGCTTGGTGCATCAATACAGACTAAGATGCTGATCTTCTTTTGCTTTGTTCTTCAACTTCTGAATGTTTCCGAGACAGAAAATATTGTCTGTTCTCTAAGCATCCTACTTAAACAACCTGTTCTATTGTCACACAACTATGAGGTGCGTTACCCCAAAGGACACACATGTGGCCAAATGGATGTTTTTCTGCATTAAAATTAATAGTGGTAGATGCAGTGTCTGTCGATTTGAACTTTCTCAGTTGAACAAAAGTATTAATTGGCGGAAGGTAGCACACTTTAGTTTCGAACTAGTAACCTGACTGTGCAAAGATTTGCAATCATTTACAATGTATTGTTAAGTGCAGTAGAACTCGATCAGCACACCATGCAACCAAATGATCACTACTGCTTCTCGGGTAAATTAAGTCACAATAAAGTAAATAAGGTCTGTGACTTGTCAGAGTACCACAATAGAACCGATATTTATCTATGATCCTGGGTAATCTGTGTGGCACGAAGCTTTGTCTAGTAATCCAGCTCTAAAATCAGAGGAACATGGGGTAAACTTTATATTGCATATATATTTTTAAATTGCAAAGTCTGCAGGGTAAGTCATTATCGTGATTCTGCTTATGGGGTTCTCTCATAAGACATTCATGTCTCTCTTCCCTTTACATTTATTAAATTATATCAATATTTTCAGCATTTGATGGGGAGTTAGATGCAAAAAGTAATAACATCGTATTATAATATTATACAAAAAACATATTTGATTTAAAGACTTAAAAACAATCTGCAAGTATTATCATAGACAGATCGATTTTCCAGCTTGTTTGGCTAGCCCTTATAATGACCAGTGTAAATAGTACTTCAAAGTTAATGTACTGCAATAGCCTAGTGTTCAAAGGGTTAAGTTAAAACGTGCATATCCACATTTTATCATTCATTTGTTAAAAGTATTAGTAGAACACCCAGGCCCATGATGTGTATTAGTAGAACACCCAGGCCCATTAGAAGCTGTTTCTCTTTTGGTTTTTGCAGAGTTCTCCCCGAAGCTGATAGGCATGACGGGAACCAAGGCACAAATCGAGCAGGTCTCCAGAGCTTACAGAGTCTACTACAGTCAAGGTCCAAAAGATGACGACAACGACTATATTGTGAGTATTTTATTTCTTAAATCAAATACCTGTAAATGTGGTAGAATTCTAAATATTTTAATGTAGACGTTTTGTTACTTTATAAATGTGAAATCATTTTATAAACACTACAGTAAGTTTACTTTGAAATGGGTTGAAATAAAAGCTTATCTACTAATATTGTTGTTCTAATTTTAAACCTAGGCTAAAGGTTAACTGAAGCTTCAAAATAATCTGTGTTAAAGCTAAACCTTCTGCAATCTCCGTTTAATTAAGAGTGCCCCGTAGGGTTAAATATACGAAGGGCCGGGCCACTCATAACATTTTACGTACATTGTGCAACCACTAATGAAATTAAAGTTCACGGAATCACTCAAATGTTGGTAAATTATGTAAACAAACACACTTTTCCTGATTTCAGGGGAAAATAATGAATTTGTTCATTGCATCCGAAAAGTTTTGCACTCGCTATGTTGAATTTCTTTGGGTCTGCTATTTTTGGTCACCCAGGGCAGGTTTTTTATTATTTTTTAAATTATTCTATATTTTTGACATTGCTGCATTTGGTCTACAACCTGATCGATTAGCTCTATCATTTCTTTGTAACATGTGGCTGTCCCCACTGTTATTCCATCTGATTGTAAACAGGTAAACAGTACCTGAACGAAACTCACCAGAAATTCCTGATGAGTTTGGCAGTTTGTCAAGAAGTCTCCGCTAATGATCGAAGATAACATGTGTCGGGGAAACTTTGGATGTCAATTATTTTGAAATATTTATAGTTAATTCTTCTGTGGTCTTTGGGGCAAATTGACACATGTTCACATTTCTTTATTTCAATAGTATGATTTGCTTCCGTATAGCTGCCTATAAATGAGAGACACTTCTCTGTTAAACTCATTTCAAATAAAATGGATGATCAATGCTTGTATTGAATTATGCATATTTTATTTAATTTCTCTCCTCCTGTGACATTCCCAGGCCAGTTTTATCCGCCCTGCCACTGGATGGTGCTGGGTGGTGTTCCAAACATTTTAAATGATTTCATTTTATTTTCACATATACCTTTCTGTAATGATCCAACCATTCATATTCCGCTGAGTTTAACTATAGTCAAAATACATTAGACTTTCTGTTTATTTTACTCAAAAAGGAAGTATAATTTTATGTAAATGAGGTCAATTGACTATACATACAAAAATAAGTGGAAAGTGTTAATGAAATGGAGTGAAAGTGAAATTTTATGCTGCATGTTTTGAAAGCAGTCAAACCACAATGGGGACAATGAACTGAAAAGTAACTATAGAAAACTAGAAGGAAAACAATGAACTAAACATTTACAGTAGAAAAATAGATCTACACTATATGTCCAAAAGTATTTGCTCAACTATCCAAATGATCGGAATCAGGTGTTCCAATCACTTCCATGGCCACAGGTTTATGAATGCTTCAACATACAAAAAAAACTTTGTGGGAACAGTTTGGAGCTGACCCCATCCTCTTCTAGCATGACTGTGCACCAGAGCACAAAGCAAGGTCCATAAAGACATGAATGACAGAGTCTGGTGTAAATGAACTGGCCTGCACAAAGTCCTGACCTTAAATCGATAGAACATCTTTGGTATGAATTGGAGCGGAGACTGAGAGCCAGCCCTTCTCGTCCAACATTAGTGTGTGACCTCACAAATGCGCGTCTGGAAGAATGGTCAAAAAATCCTATAAACACACTTCTAAACCTTGTGGACAGCCTTCCCAGAAGAGTTGAAGCTGTTTTAGCTGCAAATGGTGGACCCATATGTGAGTCAAGGCAGGTGAGTGAATACTTTGGGAAATATAGTGTATCTGAGTTTAATTGACATCATTACTGCATGACATCTGGGTGGCACAGTGGCGCAGTTGATAGTGCTGTTGCCTCACAACAAGAAGGACCTGAGCTCAATCCCAAAATTTCAGTGTGGAGTTTGTATGGCCATCAATGCTGAAGATTAAGTTAACCAATAAACAAACAGCATGATGTCCTAAGACCAGGCTTTTTCAGTCAATGGCAACATATCTGATAATTGTAACCTAGATATACTAACTAGAGATTAAGTCTAACCCAGTGTTAATTTAATCTTTGTTGGTGTGATGGTTTGTGAACAATACAATATCTTCACAGTATTTTGTTTTCATCTTTTCGGAAAGTTGAAGTTGTCATACGAAATGCACTGTAATAAGGTCTGAATTTCTAGCATCTTTGTTTTCTGCTCTTAACACAGGTCGACCATACCATCATTATGTACCTGTTGGGTCCTGATGGAAAGTTTATGGATTATTATGGCCAGAACAAGAAATCATCCGAAATCTCTGCTTCCATTGCGTCACACATGAGGAAGTACAAACAGGCGAAGTAGTGAAAGACGGATATATAATTGTTTCTAAATGGACTCACTTTGTTGTCTTTGTCCTGTTCCATTTTTCCAATCCCAGAGATTTTGAATTGTGAATATTCTTAATAACCTTCAACACAAATTCTGTATAGAATATTCATTCTCCATGTGAAAATTGTCTTAAATAAAATGCACTATTTGTTTTTTTTTATATTCAAAGCTGAATTACTATGAGTTAATTACTTTTATGCTTGTAAAGAGTTAAAGTTGTAAGTGGTGTAACATAAATGCATGGGAACTCTTATCCAAGACTCCAAATCAGGCAGGAATGAATATATTTATTTTTATGCTCTGCCATTATTTGAATTGTTGAAGATGTTCC
>JAOUQV010000020.1:10703887-10718681 GCA_028565295.1 Aspidoras spilotus | reverse complement strand
AAGAAGTTAAACTTTCATAGATTATAGATTCAGGGTCCACAATTTAAACAATTTCATTTAAACAATTTAAACAAAGCTTCTCTTTGTGATAATCTGCTGAAGTCCACAGTCATCTCTTTTGTTGGTGCATCTTCTCCTGCCAAATTTTGTACTTCCAATTAGTTTGGGTTGATTTCTCCAGAGTTTTTTTTTTTATCCTGTTTTCATTGGTTTTATGATCTGGAAGACCAAATTATGTATGTTCTAGCTAATTAAACCTTGCAGACAGTAGCTGTGTATGATTAAAGAAGCATATTAAATTGTGTTGTAGAAAATGTTCTTAAATCTTGAATACTTGACTATGTACAGTGATTGTGTTATTTTGGAATTACTAACTAGTTCCCTTTTCCACTGTAGGTAATTTCCTTCTCATTTCTTCCTAGCTGGCAAGTGGAGGTTTCCAGTTACAAGGTCATAACGTTCTCAAAGCCATTTACTTGTAAATTCTGCTTGCTAAAAGAGAATTCTCACAACACCCCATGTCCTTCAGAGGAACTGGAATTAGTGCAGGCTGGATTAGGGAGGCGTTGCCTTGATATTTACTTCAAATATGAGCAATAGCACAGTCAGTCATTTTATTCTCAATTTTGTATGAATTTTAAACATTAAAATATTGAACTGTCTTCTTGCTTATTCTTTTTATTAACTGTTCACAACAACATTATCTGTACTACTAAGATGTAAGTTTCAGTTAAACAGTCTGCCACATTCACATTACAGTGTGTTATGCAAAACATAATTCACACTGAGATGTAAATGTCTTGTGGTTTTAACATGGGTTAATTACTTGAACAAGGTCAGATAGGCCTTGGTTGTTCAGAGGACAAGCGACGGATGGCAATACACTCCCTGCATCCGGCTCCGCCTTTTGCCATTCAGTCTCAAGGTCAAAGAGGCCATAAACAGAAGCAACATGGTTTTCATAGTGACAGTTTTAACACAGCAGTCAGTCACCAACCCAGACATTGAAACCGCAATGATTACCCTGAAGATACCTCAGAGTCTTGTGAGAAGATGAGATTTTTGACGCAGCCCTTTTCCCACAGTACATTGTTGGGATAGGTTTTGCTCGGTGAAAAGAGAATGCTTGTCCCATGCTGCAGAAAAAGTTTTTTAGGTCTGCATCGAGTGAGGGAAAGAAGACAAACTGTAAGCAAACAGGTATTCTAGTCAGTAGTCAATGTAATGCATGTCTGCTAAATTAGGAGTATTATGGTAGTGCACCACTCATTTTATAGTATATCCAGTATTCTGACTTCACTCTTTTCTAAAATATCACTCAAGTGTACTCTAAATTTGAAGTAGATCTATTGTTGTTTTAGAAATATAACCATGTTTTGCAGATGATGAAGAACCGAATCCACATGTTTAATTGACATTTAAGTTTTAACAAATACCCAATATACAAAAGGCCCAATATTTTCTGAAAAGATCAGAATATTCTGACTAGTTATATTCAGAGAGTCATATATATTGTACTAAGTTAGGACATGACACTCTACTAGTCTGACTCTTAGCCTCTATGACGAACTGTGCAGTATTTTAAAGACATAATCGTTAAAATGAACTGATATGAGAAAACAAAAACACAGCTTACATCTATTTGCCATTTTCCAATCTGTGTAAAACCGTCACACCTACTGTAACGTAGCAAGAATGTGTAGAATTGGCCAGGTAGGAGGGGCTTATCTTCAGCAACCAATGACTATACAGAATCGCGGCCAATAGCATTTTCCATCCAGGTCCTCATTAGAATAATAGCTCACACGCATACAATTTTTCACCTCACACACATACAACTTTCTGCAGTTTATAGTTCATGCGAAAAATGTAGCATGCATGCGAGCTAAATTAGTATGTGTGCAAGCTGACAAAATTTCTTAAAAGATTTTCCCAGAGAGAACAGAACCCAGGATCGAGCCTTGTGGTAACCCATAGGTGATGGTTCAGATGTCAGAAGTCCTTTTACCCAATTAAACAGCAAAAGAGAAGTCTTTCAGGTAAGAGGAAAACCAACCTAGAGCTCTCCCCTGTATACCAGCAAAAGAGTTGAGCTGCTTGAAATGAATATTGTGGTCAACTGTATCAAATGCTACAGTAAACTCCAGCATAACTAAAATGACACATTGGCCAGAATCGAGTAAACATAAAAAAATAATGTTTAAAACATAAAGGGACATGGACATTTATAAGACTGCAGTTGATAATAGACAGAAAACTAGAGCCAACAGTGTTGCAAACACTCTTAAAGAGATGTGAAGGGATAATATCCAATGTAAAATTAGTAGGCTTGATATGAATCACAATATCAGTTAAAAAGGGCAAAGGCACAGAGTCAAACTAGGTCAGAGCAGGTCATAGTCTCTGAAACTGCAGAAATAAATGTGGAGATGGCTCATCTAATAGACTCAGTTTTATTAACAAAACATTGGAAAAAATCCAATGTTGTTAAGGCACTGGTTATAATACAGTGTCAAGCACCTCTTCAGTTTGGGGCCAGCCACCGACGGGCATAAATCGTTATTGCCTTTTGTCTCTCTCCTTTTCTGTTGCTCCTCATTTTAAATACATATTTTATAAACAGGCCTTTATCCTTTGTTTGAGTAGTGCAGAATTATTTTAGCACTGAAACCTGATGGCTAGCTCTGACCCCCACCGAGATGGTGTTCATGATCTCTTGCCCCTTTCCGAGCTAATCATCCCAATGATATTGCCCATGAGTTAAAAAGCCAGTTCAGGCCATGTTCATGCCCTATAGCAAAACACCAATCCAGGGGGTCGGCTGACTGACCGTCTGTTCAGTCCACCTAGGGTTAGGCACCCTTGGTATAGGAGCACTCCTCCCCCTTAAATGCCATCAGAGGCTATGTGCCCACCAACTTCGTATGCAGGAGGTTTTGGTGGCCCAGTCTCAAGAAAGATGTTTGACACTTCATCTCTTACTCAAAGGTATTTGCGTGAAAAAAAACCCCCATAGGCAGACATCAGGAGTTATTCTACTTGCTCCAAGTCCCATCCTGACCAAGATCTTGCCCCTTCTTAGACTTCCATCACTGGACTCCCACCATTTAAGAGCAATAATGTAGTCCTAGTGAAAGTTTACTGCTTCTCTTAGGTATGCAAATGTATTGCGCTGTCATGAGACATGCCATTTTCTCTAGGACAGCCAACAGTCAACTAAACAAAAAGCATATGCTAGAAGAGCAAAAACTCAGGCTCGCAACTAAAGACCTAGAGTAGGGCTGTGAGGGGTACATGCCCATCGCCAACTATAAGGGGGTACTGTGCTTCTGAGTGCAGCAGAAGTGGGAGGTGGTAGATCACCATGAACACTACATTTCCCTAACAGGACCATGTTAATCAGAGGGAAATGTGTACACCTGAATCTCTGCGTCTTTTAGCTGAACAAAATCCAGACTCAGTGTTGCACTGTCACACTCTTGTTAGGGAAACAGGTACGCAGAACTGAACAGCAGCAATATGCAGAGATGCTGTAGAATGACCTAAAGAGAGCTGTTCCTAAGAAAATGGCTGATCAGCCGCTACCAGAAGCTCTTGTTGGAAGTTACTACTGCAAAAGTAAATTTGACCAGTTATTAAAATCAGTGAATTCACTTACTTTTTTCACCAGCGTTCAATAGATGTGTCCAGTATACATGCAATATTATAATTGTTTGTGTGGTATTAGGTTAAGCACATTGTCTTTGTCTATAATTGGGACTTAGATGTAGATCAGATCACATTTTATGATCAATTTTTAGATTTCAGCCAAAAAGATCTGGATTTTTTATGTTGTATGTGTTTTTAAACTGTCATTTCGACATCACAATGATCAGCAAACAGTTTCTATAATTTATTTCCCCAGTCATCCCACTCTGGGATAGAACCCGGGTCATTCTTGCTGTGAGGCAACAACACTACACACTGCTCCACCAATCTGTCGTGTTAGCACATATTACATGAAATTATAATATTAGAAATATTTTCATGATCAAGTGATTTTATGCAACAGTAGATACAGAATTTTTCAGGTCTGCATATCTTCACAGTAATGGGGAAATTACCTTGAAATATGATACCCATATGTGCTGTGGAATATTAAATTACAGGTTAAGTTTCCTTTGATGTTATAATAACCTATAATAAAGTTGTATTCAATATAATAACATAACTAACCAGATCAATCACTGTTTTTGGTGGAAGTTATATTACTACATGGCAAATAAGTTACTGATAGGTGTAGAAAATCAACATTCATACATTCATGCCTGTTTCTGGTCTGTGTAATTTATTAATTAATGAAAGGTTCAATATAATAGCAGTAGACATTTTAATTTGTGAGGTCATTCGTTCTGTAAAAAAAGGTTATTTAAGAATGAAGCCAATACATTTTGTGCAAGCGTTTCTTTCTGAAAACTAGAGAAAACAGCCATTTTGTAAATTGTTTAAAAGAACAGCATACACTAATTAAAACGTTGATTGAAGAGAGAAAATATGCAAAGAAGTGCAGAAAATGATAAGCTGCTTAAAACCTTCAAGATGTTTTTAAATGGAAAGAAAACCCAGGAGAGACGAGCAAGTTAATAGAAGACTATCATTCAAATCGATCAAAGCATTTTCAGAATGGCAAATACTCAGCAATTATCAGCTCCAGGGAGATCAAAAATATTCTGAAGTTCCCTGTGAGTACTGTGACAATTAGAAGATGCTGATCTATCAGAAGAAGTCCCCACACACTCCCACTGTTAAAAGACGTGCTGAAAAGGATAAAATTTGCAAACAAACACACAGACTGGTCTAAAGAGAAATGGAGAAACATTTTGTGGACTGATGAAATTAAGACTGTTCTTTTTGGGTCCAAGGTCTGCAAACAGCTTCTCAGACAACCACAAACACTAAATTCAAGACTCAGTACATTTTTAGACAGTGAAGCATGGTTGTGCACCTATCAGGGTGATTCTCTTACTATGGTGTCATGCCTATTTATCACATACCAGGGTTCATGGATCAGTTTTAGCAAATAAAAATACTTGAAGAAGTCATGGAGAGGAAATGCCCATGAAATAGGTGTTTCAACAAGAAAACAACCCCAAAAACACCAGCAAGCAAGCAGCATGTGTGTTCCAGACCAACAACATACAGTTATGGAGTATTCAAGTTTGCTAGAGATGGCCTGGAATTTGTTTTTTAGATTTTTCCGTCACTATTGTTGTAAAGATTGCGATGCTATTATTTTGCCTTGCTGATACCTTTGGATTTGATCCATTCAGTTTGTTATGGAAGTCATTCATCTACATTTATGAATTAGTCAAAGCATATTTTAGGACATTTATTTCTGCTTTTGTGTCACATATTGGTGCATATTGATCTAAGCTTATAAAGATGACTTAATGGTGCTAATAACACCTGCTCCAGGCTCCTTTAGGCTTGAATGCCCAATAATTGAGAGAAAGAGTAGGAGAAAAATAAATAAAACGACTCCCTGATTGAAACAAAAACGCAGCTGAGTTTTTCACAAACTAAATCACTTTTCTAAGGATGGTCTTAAAAGCACCAATAAAGAGGACTGGAGCACTTAAAAATTAGTTAAGAGTGCACTCATGCACAGACACACAGACACACATACACTCGCACATCCTGGCAGAGAGATCAATAGGCATTAATGTAGTAAGTGGAGAGAGCAGGAAAAGAGAGACAAGGATGAATGTATAAGAAATGATGGAAGGAGAAAAGGGAGTAGTCAGTATGCGAGAGACATGATAATTGCACTGTCAGTTCACACCCAGCTTGTTTTTATACTGCCATACTGTTATGCCTTTATATACAACTAAATGAATAGGGTGATACTTCAATTTAAACTAAATGACAAATAGGACAAATACGTTTATGGGCGCAAACTGCCCCCAAATCACGATCTGACTAGACAGAAATTACCACACAGTTGTTTCACCTGCAGAAAAGATGGGCAGATGAAAGGTAATACCACACAGGGTGTAAGGTATTTAAAAAATAATCTACCTGGTTTAAGGACCACGGTATCCTTGATCCTAATTTTCCAGCAAACTCAGCTGACCTTAACACAATAGAAATTCTATGGGGTACTGTAAAGAAGATGTGATACGCCAGACCCAACAATGCAGAACAGGTGAAGAACACTATCAGTTCAACCTTGGCTCTTATAACATCTGTGCAGTGCCACAGACTGATCGACATCATGTCACGCTGCATGCATTTGGGCAAAAGGAGCCCCAACCCAAACAAGTATTGAGTGCTGTACATGCTGATATCTTTCATGTTCATAGTTTTTAGTTGGACAGCATTTCTAAATATTCTAATTTTCTGAGATACTGAATTTGGGTTTTTTATTAGTGGTCAGTTAAAATCATCAAATTAAAAGAAATAATCACTTGAAATATATCAGTCTGTGTGTAATGAATGTGTATAATATACAAGTTTCACTGTTTGAATAGATTTATGGAAATAAATCTACTTTTTCATGATATTCTAATTATATGACCAGCACTTGTATGTGCTAGATGAAGTAAAAATAGCTACTAAATCTAACCACATTGAGGTATTTTATTCTTCTTGAAAAAAAAAGTTGGTTTGCTCCTATTGCATCATATGCTTCTATTAGCATTCATTTTCTACTTTACACGCATACACCTTATTCATGCAATTTTACAAACATCAAATAAAATAGCAAAAGATCATTGCATAAAAGTATGAATATACATATCAAGAGCTTCAGTTAGTGTTCATATTAAGTGAAAAATAGTGAAAAATATTAAGATTTTAATTAAGATTAATTGTTAATGCGAGATAAGATCATGATTACATTTTGACAAGAGAATGCAGGAATGTTATGGCAACCCAACCATATACCCAACCGTATCTGCAACCATATTGAATAGGAAGTGCAGAACACTGGACAATATGGATGCAACAGAAAAAAAATATTTTATACTCCTGTCACTTAAAACATAAATCAGAGCAATCTCCAGATATTTCAGTGATTTCAAACTGTCCATTCATGTTGAATCGTTGCCTATTGTCACCCTAGATTGCTATTTAAATACCTTTTTCTCCATGTAGCAAACAGGACAGTGTTTTGATTGATGTACAGAACATAATTTCTAGAACACGTGAGCATGTGATGTGAATTTTAAATGGTACTATCGTTATCATAAATAAAAATTGCTTGAAATGTTAGTTTTTTGGGTTTGTACAGTTATGTATGTACGGAAACATAAGGAGTACTCACATAGTTAGCAGCCAGCGAGAATGCTTTACCAGACCCAGACAGAATCCCAGGCAGATGACCAGGTCCAGAATAAGCATCAGGAGATAAACCAGCCACCTGAAACAAATATCAAATCATGCCTGCTATCATCCATTACATTTCCAGCTTTAAATGTACAACACATTACAGTAGATAGAAAGCATTCATTCATTCATTCATTTTCTTTTGCTCAATCCACATGGATCGCAGGCCAGCCAGCAACTCTGGGCACTAGGGTAGGAACAACCCTAGACAAGGTGCAACCTAATTGTAAGAAACACACACATACTAAAGGGCACTTTAGAGACGCCATTTAACACGCATGTCTTTGGAATGCTGGAGAAAACTGCAGCACCCAGAGGAAATTCGTGAAAGAACATGCAAACTCCACACAGAAATATCTCAGTTCGTCCCATCTGGGGATTAAACCTAGATCTTTATATATAGAAGATTCCTTGTATAAAGCACTTGCACGAGTTTCAATTGTGTGTGTTTAAACCTTTAATAATTCAGTAGTAAAATCAACAGATATAATTATTTTATGAGCTGCTTACATACACTGTGGCCATTAACTCTCTTTCAGAGAGTATCTGCTCCTAGAAATGTTCATACATATGCCCATGTACAGCAGCAAATAATACCACCATATTGGAAGCAGTCCCATAAACTTATTCATATTAATCAGGTCAGAATTTTATATAAAACTAATTACAACTAAACAATCTGATGAAAAGCTAATCAACATTTAATCATGTATATTTTATAAAGTATCGGTTGAATTTTAAATATCTACAGCATTCTGTCCACAAACTTGTACACTGTGAGACAGGGCAAGGCTGACTTTGCTGATTCTATTTGACCTGTGAGTAATGGAGGAAGAGAGTGTGCATATTCTCGCTCAATACCATAGTCCTCCGCTTGCCAGAAACATGAGCTCTTCGTCAATAAGCCCGCTGCTAGTTCATAATACTCTGGTCTACAACAGGGATGTGATTTTCATAGAGAATATATGAGTCTATTCAGCATGCCAAACAGCTCTGAAAGGGCAATGGAAATGAGGAACTGCTTTAAAGGCTGAATAAAGGTCAATGGCACAACTGACTTCTACGTAATTCTGTGCTAGTTAATGGTGCTTGTCTGCAGGCCAGATATCTTCTGGTCCTGTTAATAGCACTCTGAATAGCTTTACGTGTGATGGAGAAATGCAGTTAAAAGACTTATAATCCATTAGCAAGCCACATATTCCAACATAATGAGGCATGCTCTCATGAGACTTAAATATATAAAAAAAGAATTACATGCTAGAAGTAAGACTTACAATGTGTGTCTACTGTGTGTAGCAATTTACGAGATAATAACTGAGTCGACTACTAAGCCAAATTGCATTTATTCAGCTTCAGGAGGCAGTTTGTGCTGGTCAGGGTTACAGATCTGGAGCTAAATACGCCTAGCAATGAAGATCTACTACACACTAGAGATAGATCTCAAGCGTGGGATACCATGTGGGGTGAGGCAGCAATTCTACACACCTTACTGTCTGTTCACACGGCAGCCTTTTAAATAACTCACACAGAAGAAGCAATAAGACTATTCGTCCCCATATGAGTCACCTGTAATACTCAAAGTAGCTTGCTTTATCAGCGATTGTTGCAAGGTCCTGTCTGGCCTGGGTGATGTTGGGCATGGTGGCGAGCTGACGGACGATATTGTCGGCCATGTGCTGCATGAAGCGAAGAGTCTGGGTGTAGTCCTGCCGAGGCGAAAAGATCTCATCCAGCCGTGCCAGATGCTCTTTTAGTCGTGACTGCAAGTTGCTCAAAGAGCCAGCCACCTGAAAGAGTAAGAGGACACACCAATCTAGCTGCTGAATTAGGAAATACACAGTGGATTAACCGGCAGGGTCATATCTAACTAAGAACATCTATCTATGTCACTTTACCAATGATCATTTCCCAATATTTCCCATTTATTCCGTTATTTACATGCATGTTCCTCAATAACATTTTAGGAACTAATAAAAAATAGTGTCATTTATCAAACTTCTAATACTTCTAATAATAGTTTATCTAACTTCTAAAGTGCTAATGCAGGATAATTTAATCTATAATATTACTATGTGCAAAAGACATGGCTGAGGCAGAGAGGAATCATTTAAGTCCAGTATGGCTGCTGAACAATAAGTGTAGCTACACAGCTGGAAGCCTTTTCAAAATCACCCTGCAATCTTCAACACTCAGGCTCAATCTGTTTGAGATAAAGACAGATATAGCATAATTATGATGTAATAACTATTTATTGTACTGCTGTTTTATGGAGGCCAAAGAACAATTTACAGAATTAATTTGAAAAGCTTTATGTAAAGAATGAAACATAGTGGACGGTTCTGTTAAAAATGTGCAATTAGTGATGCCCCAATAGGGATAGGATGCTCGGATGCATCTGTAACATGAACTTGTTTATTTTACAATAACATCATGTCCTGAAGTGTTTATTACTCTTACCAATTACACCACAATATCGATTGATACATTAGAAATTGTACTGTAAAATAATATAAATCCTGTGGTTTACATACCATTAATCCAAAAAGTAAGTTGCTGTTTACATTATATCAGCTATAACAAGCATAACCTTTAATCTCTCTTAAATTAGTACTACAAAAGATGGAGTCTGACATGTTCCCAATGAAGTGTAAATATATTTGACAAAAGCATATGAACCCAGTGGGGGAACGCTGTGCGCGCTTGGTCTGCCACTTTTCCCAGATAGCTTTCTTTTCCTATTTTCTCACTTTACTTCTGTTTTTCAATATGCAATATGGCTGCCAGCTCATGGAGTGGCATGTGGACTTGCACACTGTTTGCTCTGTGATCGGAGGCAAGGGTTCGACTCTTTCGTCGGTTTTGTTTTTGTTTAACTTGGCCCTGAACACACAAACTTTTGTTTATTAAAGATGGACTAGGATATATAATTATTTATAACAAAGCACTATACCCCACAGCAAATCACTCACATATTACCCTTCTTGATGCAACCTTTACCATTTCAGTGTGCGCACCAGGGGGAAACCTATGCGAAACTTACATACTCCACATCACCCCACTCTGATATTGAACCTGGGTTCTTCTTGCTGTGAGTCGACAGAAGTCCAAATAACCCACTGTGCTACCCAGTAAAATTAAATGTTATTAAATGATGGAAAAGCACAATGTCTCATTTATTAATAAATATAGGATGACAGGACATGTCAGGACATGCTCTTATGTATGCATATAAATGGCCCACAATGTATATTTTCTTCCCCCTCCCCAGTTTTATCAGGCCACATCACATATTATGACTGCATGTGCTTTTGGGATAGGTCCAGAGCATTGATATTGTAATAAACGTTGTGAAATGTCACAGGAATAATCCGTAATTTTATTCCTCTGACAAATTCAATTTTTACGCACCATCTAATCATTGAATATGTGGGGCAGCCTTTGACTAAAGGACAGGGTAGAGGGTGTTGGACCAAGTCATAGCTGAAGTGCTGTTGATCAAGGCACCCAAAACCTCCAAACCAATTACTCCCCGTGCGCTGCCCCCGCACACTGCTCCAGGTGTTTTTTAAGTGCACCCCGGGTGGATAAAATGCAGAGAAAATATTTCCCTACGGGGATCAATAAAGTATCAGAATAAATATTTATTTTCTCAGATATTGTGTTACAAGTATAATGAAAATTTTCAAGTATCACAGTACCCTCCTTTATTTAAAATATTACTTGTGCCTATCTCACTATGTCTTATATTACACTGTGTGTCCTCGCATTTTACAATCCTTGGGACTAATTCCAGCTTATTTTATCAAGTCTTACATGTCTCATAAAAAATATTTCTCTGCTTTTTAATAGGTTTAAATGTGGTGCTTGTAAAATAAGTACTAAAGGGATCATAATCTTTATGGTGCTTTATTGTAACCCAAATAAAACTGCCATTCATGACTCTATTCTAGCAACTCGGTTACACGCAAGTACATTCATCAGGCTACAAATCAACTAAGAACTCTCAAGAACTCAGTATGATTTATTCAGACCTGATTTATGTTTTGTTCACCTCACTTGCCCACTTGACTGATAACACTTTGCTCAGCCTTGAAAGGATCTTAAGATGCAAAAGCATGCATATGGTGAGCTGGATAACAACGCCTTAGATCTTAGCGTTGACAGGCATCAGGGATTAGAGGCTGCCGTGACTTCTGTGGACAATGGCAGACTGTTGAAAAGACCAAAAGGCGAATGGAGTTCAGTCGTTACTCTTTGATACTCATAATGAACCCAACCAAGGCCAAGGATTTAAACAGTGCTGCAAGTTTTCAAAAAGTTGTGAATGAAAAATGAAATACTATTGTGCTGTCTCATGTTTAAAAACAGGGGGTGCAGCTGAAAACTCTGTGATCGAAGACGGGTGCCCGAGAGATACCCATCAGCTGATCACGCAACCCAGACATCTGCGCAGAAAGCTGGGATAAGAAACAATTCATTCTTGTCAGTCTACAAATATGTGAATGAGGATTTTACTGAATCGATCATATTTGTTTCAGTGGTCCCTCTGCCTTATAGCATTCATTATTTTAATGGTGAATCCTGTATACTGTCATTTAACCCAGAACATGAACTGTCCTTTTTATCAAATTATTTCAGACATGCCATATCATATCTTGTTTCATAGTTTAAAAGAAGGAACCTATATATGAGTATTCAATGGGAGTCTAAAGAATTTAAGTGGAATTTCCCTAAATATGAGGATGTCTCAGTAAAACAAAAGCTTCTTTATTCTGGGTCTTCAAGTTTTCACTTCAAATGACTTTTTTGTACTTTGTTCTTTATTCCACGTTTGTTCCTTATTTTACAGGAAACACTTAAACTTCCGATGAATTGAGTTTGTGCTCATTACACATTCTAGACGATATTCCGATTTTTTCTAATATTCAACACAAATGCTAATCTAATCATGGGAAACACAGTGTTAAAATGCTAGCATTGACAGCATGGTGTGTGAACCCTTACTCTGTGTGTGAATTCCTTAACCAGGATGTGTGTGAATTCCTTAACCAGGATGTGTGTGAATTCCTTAACCAGAATGTGTAAAAGCTTATTCTTTATTCTGACTGGCAAAGATATTTGTGTATGTATCTGCCATCAATATTTTTCAATGAACTTGTATTATTTCACACTAGTAGCTTAGGTTTAACCACTGACTATGAACTAATAAGAATAAATGAATAAATTACAAAACTAAATTAAGGAACAGTAAACATTGTAATTACTTGCTTGTGCCTGAAAGAAAGTAAAAACTTCTGCATAGCCTATCCACTTTAAAATGTGCCATGTTGTGCATTTGAGATGCTTAGCTTCCCACGGCAACTGCAAAGAATGAAATGTGCTTTTTTGTACAATTAATGGGTCAATTGCTCATGGCCACCTTCTACCTGCATCACACATTCATGTAAACACTTGTTTATGAATATGCCAGGAGATCTGCAAAGATACATCAGCCTGTAATCATTCATACTACTGTTAAAGTCACATCTAATCTCCAGTTATTGCTATTGACATGTACCTGCATGATTTCCTGAACTCTGCTGTTGCCTATGAAAATAGCCTTATTGAATAATTTGAAAGGGTTAAAGAGTTAAATAGTAATAGCTGGTCTAAATGCAGCTTTTTAATTTCTAAAGGGGGATCAAATACAGTGGCATGCACAATAAAATAGAATTAATTCTTTGACATTTGCTGATAAAACACACCTGAAGAGCCCAGATAAAACAAAACAACAATACAAAACTAAAAGGCCGTGACAGAGTTATTAATATAAACACAAGAGCAACCACAATCATGAGAGGGCGAGAGAGAGAGAGAGAGAGAGAGGGAGAGAGAAAGAGAGAAAAATAGACAGAGAAAGAGATCATAAAAAAGGAGGGAAGAAATAACTGAGCCCACTACCTTAATAATATTTACCATATTTCCACCACAATTTACACTTAAATTCAACCCCTTACTCATCGATCCGTGAGCACTGTTAACAATTTAGAAATAATATGAAATAAATAATGGTGACAAAATTAAATCTTTTTACTCCTTTTATGAATGCTAGAGATGTTTTGAAATTCAAAATAATTTCTAGAGCTGGTATTTCATTATACTTGTATTGGTCTGCGGTATTTGTAAAAACTCATATATAGGTACTTTTGCTAACAAAAAGTGTTAGCTGTGCATCCCTGATTTATACCTACAGCTTGAACCTGCTTTTTGAGGTATATACAACATACAATGTTAGTTTAGTCATTGGCAAAACATTTTTGTGACTGATTACTTCAATGTGTATGCTGATCCAATGGTTTATTTTCCATTGTTATTGGGAACATGTTGTGTGCAATGTAATGTAACGCTAGAAGAAATGGATACAAGTTTTTCTATTAAAGTGGCCGTTGAATGTATATACAGCAAGAAATTTTTCTTGCTTATGTTTTGGTTGTATTGCATGTGTTTTGTAGGTGTGTAGTCCATGTTCTCTATTAGCTCTAAGGCAACACAGTAAACTAAATCAGCAAATGAAACACACTCTTACCTGGCTTTCGATGATGGTCAGAGTGTGATTGGTGTTATAGAGTGAATAGGTCATTTGGTATATGCCATCATTGGATTCACTGTTTCCATAGAAACCCACTCCCACTGCAGAACTGATAGAGGAAAAAGGTACATTTTCTGTTAGAAACAATTTTTCCAGGTTTCTCACGTGATGTATATTGAATTATTTACAAGTACATGCTAATTGTTCATCTCTAGTGTACACTTTACACCATTAAAGACATTTAACATTCATATCTACAGCTCTAATATTCATGCAATAACTGTCTCTACATGTTCTCAGGGACATTTACATTACCGTAATGACTCATTTGAAATTAGAAATACACTGTTTATGTCTCTCCTGGGCATTCTTTGGCAACTTTAATACAATTACAGTCTTCCACCTGTGGATCATAAAACACAAGGACCAACAACTACCGTATTAAAGCACAGATTTGTCTTTCTCCTCCAGCTCTGTCCTTCCATGCTGTTGGTGCTTGTTGGTGTAATTGTGTGTAATAATTTTGCAACGAAATCAGTACTAAATAAGCCTTTCATACCATTGTAAAAGTATTGCCTTCTTAATCACTACAACCCCGTAGAAGGAATAAGATGGCACATAAAAATTGCGTATCTTTTCAAAATCAAATACAATAAAAATATATTTAGAGGTTCCTATGAATAAGTATCACCCCCACACTTTATATTATTTCTCAGTGCCCGTCACCACCCGAAAGCTGCCTGCATATTCACATGACTGATGACATCATTTTATCTATCAGATCGAAGTGAAGCAGCACTGTTCAGGGGTCAGCAGTTAACTCAGTGGCACAAGTAATAGGCATACTCTCATGTGAAACCT
>JAOUQV010000020.1:10591791-10602474 GCA_028565295.1 Aspidoras spilotus | reverse complement strand
GCTAGTACTCTTGATTTTTATTTTCATTATGTTAATAAGATTAAGCTTAATATTACATTTATTCAGGCACATTATTAATTAGACTTATAAAGTATGGCAGAATGTTAAAAAGGATAGCTAGACAACTGTGTGTCTGTGTGTGTGTGCAATCGGAACATGGTCAGTAAAAATAGTGAAAGGACATGGAATAGTCTAGGCCATGAAAAATAAATGAACACGAGTTGCTACCTACAGGCTAATTCAAGACCACCAGGAATGGTCAGTGTTTAATAGCTATTTGGTTTGATGACAGCACACAGTGTAGATAGAGTGGCAGAGCTCCAGTGTTTAAGTGGTTTTGCAGTTGTTTTCTTAGGCCTCGCGGCCGAGATGGATTATGAGGTACCTTAATTAAAGCTTACTGCACATCTTGAAGCAATGTATGTGGCTGAGTTCATTTCGGTTATTATTTCCTGTAATTTCTTTTAATTACAGTTTGATGGTGATCTTAACTACAGCGACGAATGGCCTCATTACCCATATGAAATGAATTACCTCACATGTTTACACAAACCCGACTGTTTTTTTTTCTGATTGGTTTTGTAAATAACTATTACATAGCATCCATTTGATTTATATTTAAAATACAGTATATAAGCTCAAATCAAGTAGGCACGGTGACAAAAAGTAGCAAGAAGGTCCTGGGTTTGATTCCAGGGTTGGGTCATTTCTATGTGAAGTTTGCATGTACTTTGAGTCTAAATTCATTGTAGACTGTGTAAGACCTTGATATTTTATGTTTTGTTTGGATAAAGTTGTCTTAATCTTCCTGCATTTAAGATCTGCAGAGGACAAATGTTGGAATAGTCATGCATTTACCATGTGATAATGTTTGCAAATCCTAGTGATATCACTTAAAATGTTGGACACTGTGGATATCTAGCATTTACAAGTATGAGCTATAATTTTGAACTATTCTTCCTGCAAACACCTTTTAGGGCAAAAAGTACTGATTGCTGTTATTGAATTATTTTGCCAAACATTGTCTATAGTGGACAGGTCAGGACTTTATGTAGATCAGTACATCATGTGTACAATCTTCTGCTGTGGCACTGTATTATGCAGTATGGAGGATGAAGTTCTCAAATCCTCGAGTACCTAAGTTCTCAAAAATTTCCTTTTCTACATTTACATTTTTCCCTGTCACCAGGGGTTGCCACAGCAAGTTTCTCGCA
The DNA here is from genome assembly GCA_028565295.1 of Aspidoras spilotus. Lineage (NCBI taxonomy): Eukaryota > Metazoa > Chordata > Actinopteri > Siluriformes > Callichthyidae > Aspidoras > Aspidoras spilotus. The sequence continues at coordinate 10,601,260 of JAOUQV010000020.1, read as the reverse complement.
TTAGGATCTGGCACATGTTTCACGCCGGATGCTCTTCCAGACGCAACCCTTACCCTTTCGGGCTTAGGACCGGACAATTTAACTTCTCCAATTCACCTAGAATGACAATTTAGCATTTCCAATTTGCCTAACATGCATGTCTTTGGCCTGTGGGAGGAAACCGGAGCACCCGGAGAAAAAAAAATGTTAAGACATCTCAATAATAACACTGATAGATGTGCAGTAGAAAATAAGGAACACTAACTTTTCCAAAAGGAAATTTACTGTATTCATTCGTCTTCAATAATGGCTATTTTGGGGTTAGGGTTACAGCAAGGAAGGAAGTATCTCTGATAGTTGCTCTTCAATCATTTACACTGCAGTCATGCTGTAAAATACAAAATTGTAGTCTTCAAAGTAACTCCCTAGCCAGCAGTCATGGGAAATTAAATCTTGACACACATGCAGAACTGCAGTGTGTATACTGTACACATGTCTATGCTGTGACACTAATGCTTTCAGAAAACAATTCCATTCTCCCCATAACAGCGGAAGTTTTTCATTTCTTTCTTCATCATGTCACATTCTAATTGACACTTCTGCTTAACTGCAGTTTTTTGGAGTTAGGGAACCCTTCTCTTGCAGCTAGTTAAATACTTCTGTCATTTTATAACGCACAGTAAGCATTTACATTTTTTTTTGGAGTTTTATATAAACATTTACATTTCATTGGGTTTTCACAAATAAGTATTTTACATCCTACATGTTTATATGCTATTAGCATAGTTGAGCATTCTACATCCGCTATTGTCTAGCCAGGGAGCAGGCTGGATACCATTAAAGGGCTATACTGGAGTATGGAGACAGTTTTTTCCTTTCAAACAATGGATTTGTTGTTGAGTGTAACCAAGCCATGCTACAAGACATCATGGATGTCTTGCAGTCTTCTGGGTCCTGAAGATATGCACATGAAATGAAATCACACTGGGACAGATATTAATGTCATATGTGATGACTCAATTGATCCAACATCAAGCTCCAAATGCCTTAAACGCTATTAGCACTAACATTTTGCACTTAGGACAGAGGCACAATAAAAAAAGACAAATTTACCTGTTTAAAACATTGTTTCTTGTCAATACACTAATGATATTTCTAATAAATTAGTGCTAAAATAGTTTATAATAACCTTAATTAGACCATGTGACTCTTCAAACTCGGAGCCAGTAGCCATTAGACATAGTGTGTGTTCCGTAAAACCTAGTGAGAATTATAATTGCAATGGAACTTACGTGTTGCAACATTGACTGTCTATGCCCACTTCTGCTGTTTTAACCGTTTAAGAACTATAAATGCTCCTCTTACCTCTTTGCCTTCTATAGACAACCATCCATCCATTATCTCCCTCTTAATCCACACAGAGTCGTGGACCAGCTGGTGCCCACCCGGAAAACCCAAACACTACTTTGTAGGGCACACAGAGACACACAGTAACACACACAATCACACACTAAGGACCATTTTAGAAACACCAATTATGTGCATGTCTTTGAAAAGCAGGAGGAAATTGCACTACATGGAGAAAACTCGCACGAACATGGGGAACAGGACCCGGGGATTGAAACCGCACTACCCACTGACACTACGCACTACCCAGTGAACCACTATGCCACCCTTGTCTTCTTTAGTGGCTATTTAAATATAATTATATTTTCTCTGAAAAAATTTAAAACATGCTGCTAGATACTTTGCGATCATTTTGATTTTATATAACACACTGCATTTGGGTAATTTTCTGGTTTTGTGGTAATATTAAAAAAAAAAAATATTAAAACGATTTCAAAGGTGAGAATATTCTATCACAATACATTTGAGACAACTGTGAAATAAAAACGAGAACATTTGTAAAGTCCTGCATATGAATGCTGAATAGAAGTTTTTAAAAAGCACCCAATAATGAATTCTAACTGAATGTAATTACTGCCGGAATTAGCCTCAAGCCATTCATAACACTGAGCTGATGTGATTCCAGAATGCCCGGTAAAATGCCCCTTTATGTACAAAAACTTTCACATGGTCACTAAAAAACAGAAAATCACTTGTACTTATATACTATATATACTATAAAGTGAAATCACTTGTACTTATATACTATAATTTCACCATTTTTGCCAAAAAAAAAATTGCCACCCTCGCCTTTACATCAGAATGCGGCATCTTGGTTGACAGCATTATGAGGCATCTAAAAATTGAGACGAGAGCATGGACAGGATGATGTTTATGTTAAGAGCTCATCAGGTTTTGAGACAGACTCCTCGTCTTCCCTGATGGCCAGACACATAAGGATATTTCCATATTTCCAATTCTCCTTGCACACATTGCAGGCTCATGATTAACTCAGACAAGAGCTCTTCAGATTGAAATAAGCCACGCAATACACTGAAAGACCGAGAATGGCAACAACCCTGACAGACAAATGTGTGGCAGGTATTATGCGCTCCAGTCAGACGCAGACGGGTCACTGCTTGCGGTACTGGCTTCTGTTGTGTATGTCGGCAGCTCATGGCAGGTAATTCCTGTAGGCTTTCTGTACTACAAAGCTTTGAGAAGTGAGTAATCAGCCCCTGGTTGAGTACACTACTATCTCCACAACCGCATGGCCTTGTCTTTTTTGGCATCCCACTCTTTGCTGGGTGTTTTCAAAAGGGGTAACATAGTCTGCTTGGATAGAGTTCATTAACACACTATATTAAGTGTTAGCTCAGGAGACATCTAACAGATGAAAAATTTGCCCGGCAGTCCATTTGCCCTGAGAGGCTTCTTACTGATTATGATAAGAATTGATGTGAAATTGTGAGACAGTCATTTGATCTTGCAGAAATCTGTAAATGCAAGTCTATTGAGAATATCTCTAGATGATGTCTATTATCACCATGACATTCAAAATGACGAGCAGCATCTCCTTCTTAGGCGCATAACTTTGAGACAGGAGCTGTACACTTCTGCGTTCAGGCTGTAATTGTACTATTTCTTTTTTTTTTTGATACAACAAAATTACTGCTTTCTCCAGAGCCTTTAGTATTTTGAGTTATTTTGTTGGATCTGGTCGATTAGGACAGTGTTTTTTTATACTTCTTCTCTTGATGCTGCTGTCAACAGTTACTGTACATCATCACTAAAGACAGCTAAGCTAAGGATTAGGTGATATTTAAAGTGTAACCTGGCCACAATCTGCAAAATATCACCCAGCCTTCCATGTCAGGCTGCTGTGTTCTACAATTTATAATGTTCTTGCATTAAGAGTGATCTATTTGCCACTATGCATGAACAACGTGGAATTTGTAGTCGACATTTAACCCATCCGTGCCCTGAAACACATATACACACACGCTTGTGAAGTAAGAAAACATGCCTGGAGTGGTGAGCGGCTTTTACAGCACCCGGGGAGGTGCACTAAGGGCACTTCAGCTATTCTTGAATTGGTGGTACCGAGAATCGAACTGGGACCTTCCGGTTGCAAGGCTGGTTCCTTAACCGCAAGCCTACGACTGCCACAACTAAGCAGGCATTTGTAAAAATGTAATTGTTTACTGGATTTTTCTTCATGGTTAAAAATCTTGGTCATTTAATAAGAATTAATAGCAACACCACAGTGATTCATTGTAATTGCCATCGTATTGGTTAATTTCAAACCCAGTGTGCTGTAGAGGACAGCCAAAATGGTAACATCTGTGTTTATGGCCAGATTTTTTCGGGTTACATTGTGTGTGTGTGTGTGGGGGGTGTATGTTCTGGCGCGGTGCCACCTCGGCACTGGTTTTGCTGCTGTATTATAGGGCGGAGTTTTTCTAGAAATGACTGTCATATTTTAATCAGGGGACTGACAGAGGTCTGCAGGGAGCGTCTTCCTGTTGCATATCTTATTCCCTACTTAACATGAGATCCAGGCAGTCTGTGATTTAGTCTGCTTGTATTACTATAGCACACAAAGTCACAGTATTCCCTGCTGCTGATGGGACATAATATACCAAGCACTGCACGTGAAGCTCATCTGTCATCTCCACTAGCATAGTGTGGTGAAAGCACAATGAAATTACAGGGGCTTAGTAGATGTGTCCAGATCTAATTCAGCTGGTGTATTTCACCATGTGTAGACCAAGGATGTAGAAAACTGGCCACTGAACATCATGAAAAAGTTGATTTCATTAAGTAGTATGATATAATAGTATATTATACTCATTCATTACAAACATATTGATATATTTCAAGTGTTTCTTTCTTTAATATTGATGATTATAATTGACAACTAATTCAGTAAACCACAAATTCAGTGTCTCAGAAAATTAGAATATTGTACAAATATTGTCTTCAATATTGAAGACACCTGGTGCCACACACGAATCAGCTAATTAACTCAAAACACCTGCAAGGTCATTGCTAAAGAGTCTGGCTGTTTACAGAGCTCTATGTCCATGAACATTAATACAGAGTCAAAGGGAAGGAAAAGATGTGGTAGAAAAAAGTGTACAATCAATAAGAATAACAGCATCATAGAAAGAATTGTGAAACAAAACCCATTCAAAAATGTGGGGGAGATTCAAAAAGACTGGACTGCCGCTGGAGTCAGTGCCACCGTGCACAGACATATGCAAGACATGGGTTTCAGCTGTCGCATTCCTTGTGTCAAGCTACTTTTGAACAAGAGACAAGAGTCAGAAGAGTCTAGCCTGGGCTATATACAAAAAGGACTGGACTGCTGCTGAGAGGTCTAAAGTTATGTTCTCTGTTGAAAGTAAATTTTGAAAATCAAGGTCAGAGAGGAACAGGAGAGGCACAGAATTCACTTTCCTTGAGGTCCAGTGTAAAGTGTCTTCTGCTGGTGTTGGTCCATTGTGTTTTCTGAGATCCAAGGTCAACGCAGCCGTCTACCAGAAGGTTTTGCAGCACCTCATGCTTCCTCCAGCTGATCGACTTTTCTAACAGGATGTAACACCTGCAAACAGTGCCAAAGCTACAAGTACGTGGTTTAGGGACCATGGTATCCCTGTCCTTAATTGTCCAGCAGACTCACCTGACCTTAACCCGTTGAAAATCTATGGGGTATTGTGAGGAGTAATATGCGATACGCCATATTCACAACTGCACACGAACTAATTCTGTTGGATAGATAATTGACAATACATTACATGGCAAAGCATTTATTATCCACGGCTCTGCCTACGTATGCAATAATTCACGACAGAGGTGTATTCATGACTTGCAGATCAGCCTAAAAGATTTTCTAAAGGGAAAATACAATAAATTGCTGCTGGGTGTGTTTAAAAGCAGTGAGATTATATAGAAAAATAAGGTCTTTTCTGAAATGTGATTAAATATTTTTTTCATACTGAAAGAGCTGTGCTTATAATGTCAATAATAGGCTTTAATCCATAGTGTCCTGCTGTATCTCAATCATCGGGTACTACAGTATGCTCAACAGTTATAATCATTAAAAACATATGCCGCAGTTATATGGGAATAAAGACCGAAACATTACTATTAAAGGCATTAAGGATTGCAATATAAAACTCATGCCAATGCCACTTTTACCCACTGGAGAAATGGTTGATTTCATATGGAATTTGCATGCTGTTTATCAAGATTTGGATTTAGTTCTCCTTTCACAAAGTGCTATCAGGGTGTACTATATTATTGTATCTTCTACAGCATGTTATCATAATAACAGTATAAAAAGATAAACTTCAATTGCTTATCTGTACCCATCCTATTTTTCCCACTCTCCACACCGACAGATTATGAGCTGTAATCTGTTTGCAATGGTGCATTGGGCATTTTGAATCACTCTGTTTTACATCCTCCACAGGTCTAATCGCAGCCTCTGCCTGTGCCCACACTGCACTCAGGGTCTGTATTATGTCATTTTATAGCTGCAGGTTTTTTGTTCAGAGCTGCTCTAATAGCGCTCTTCATCTCCCTACTGTCCGTATCGCTCCCATCTTGCCACTACGACTGTCTCTGTGTCTCGTAAGGAAAGAAGTAGCATGATGTATTTCCACCGCAAACACCTCACTTAATAATACATGTAGGTTTCTCACTTTCTACCCACATCTTTTTAGAGGAAGCACAACATGCATTTAAAGCCATAATTTGCAATAATTTCAAAATATTAAGGCGTGTGTGGTGGAGGGGGTTTGCATGCGGATCATGGGGAAAGAATTGAGAAGAGCCAATTACTCCCTCATGTGGAAAGCTGGTAATTATCTGGGGATGTCAGCCTTTGTAAAGTATAATTGAGTTCTGGATGAAATGAATGTCTGTAAACTGAATGACACTGTGCTGTCAGTCAAAGTTGCAGAATTCAGACCGTACTTGTGTGCTTGCTTATATTTTATGGTCTGATTTACAGACAATATTTCACCCATGACAGACTAATTTTGCCACATGGATGCTATCTTGCATATTGGAGTTATGCTGATGAAAATGTTTCTTGATGAAAATGTATCTCAGCTGTATGTCTTAATAGATTTCTAAGTTGCGATTCACTCACGATTTTCGAGTCAGTATGAATTTGTGTCACTTGAGAAGAAGCATACAGATGGGGACCAATTAAAAAGTAAACTATCTAAAGAGTATTAGTAGGGTATTCGTCTGGTAAAAGCCACAAAAAGAACTCCAGCGTATCCTAGCATCGTCTTATGTCTCTCAATACCCATTTGACATTTTCTGTCAGTTGGCGTTTTAATCATGGTTATGGAACACATGGCTAGAAAAATGTTTGCCAAAATAATGTGTACTTTCTATAAACTATTAAATTCATTCATTTATTCTCTATACCCGCTTAATCCTAGTTTTAGGGTCACGGAAAAGCCGGTGCCACTCTGGGCGCAAGGGCGCCAATCCGTCGTAGGGCACACAGACACACAGTCACGCGCACACTCTTACACTAACGGACAATTTAGAGACACTAATTAAACTAACATGCATTTCTTTGAATTGCGGGAGAAAACAAATACGGGGAGAACATGCTATTGCATGCTACATGCAGAAATTTCCAGAGTTGCCCCACATGGGGCTCGAACCCGGGATCTTCTTGCATTGAGGTCACCGTGCCACCCTAAACTATTAAATCATGCCCGAATAAAGCAAGGGATATTTTCAGTTTGTTTTAATTATTATAGCCAGGAACATTTTGCATAATATTAGTCAGAATACGAATACAAACTTGACCTCGATTTCAAATGTCTGTAAGAATCGCTTTTTTCATCAGACAGCCCAATCAATAATATCAGACTCCTATGTAAAATGTGTGAATTACCCTTTCACCATCCTCAGAGTGGCATCTTCACGATGTAACTCAAATGTCAGCATTCAAAGCCACTCAAATATCAATAGTCAGAAGAATGAGGAAAAATTAGCAAGCTTAGAGAAAATAAATGTTTTTGTTCCTCCCTTATGTTCGTCACAGTTCCTTTAATCCCGGTTATGTGGATTTTAATATTTAGGGGAAAATTAACAAAGAGTTTTTTAAAGAGAATATAAATAAATAGACTGTTGTTAAAAGTCTAAAGCTCTATCCGAGGTCTTGACTGACCTGAATGGGCATAAAACAACGCCTCACTGATACACAGAAGGCTGATGTCACTGAAGATTAAAGTCAGCCTGCTAAATGGCCTGTAGTTAGTGCGTTCTTCATGGTCAGTCTTAATCATGGTGGGATCACGGTGTTGATAGTGTGGTAAAGCAGACTAGTCCATTAACTGCAGAATTAATAGCCATGTTAGCCCCCAGAGCAGGCTCCTGATTGACTCACGAGAGACATCATCATTGCTGCAGCCATGTATTCAGCCATAAGGACTCTCTAAAGTGTCCTCGACTCCCACTGAAATGTGGCGATATGGCCATTGGGCAGCTTATTTGCACAACAGTTAGCGTTTTACACACGTCACATTGCTTTCTTGGGTGAAATACAGCAAAACTTAGGAGTGTGATGTAAGCAGATTGGGGAATAACGTTAAGTTCAGGACTGGAGGGGTGTTTTTCCCTTATATTTATTCCAGTCTGAGTTACTGTTCAATCACATGATATGATTGAAATGTAAAATATAATGGAAATATTTAATATTTTTGGAGTTTGAAGTATTATTTTATTTTTTCAGTATTAGTCTTCTTAATATTATTGATATTATTTTGTAGGTTTCTGGTGCCACTACAGGTTTAAGGATATAAAACTATTAAAGCACCACTGGTCTGCCATAATACCATGTAATGTGCTTGTACACAGAGTTTTGCATGTATCCATCACTTTTTTCCCCTCTCTCAGGGATAGAAAATATTGGCATGCTTCATGAAGTCAGGATGTTTATTCATTAAACAAAAATGATGGCACATGTGCATTTTTGTCTGATACGTTCTTCCTCTAAGTGTAAGGACTTCATCATTATTCCAGGTGTTATATCATTCTACTTTTGTAGGTTTACACTTTGCACAGAAATAAAAAAGTTTCATTTAATTATAAATGAAATAAAATACATTATCTCTTGTTATTTCTGGAAACATGATGATCTTTGCAGTTTGTTAGAGTCGAAGATGAAGAGTAATGAAGAGAATCAGTTAAGTTAAAGTCTGTATCACTACACATGAAATGCCAAACTGAATTTAATGACCAGTCTTTGAGCAGATTTCTAGGATACAAATGCAAGATATTTAGTGAGAGTTTGAGCAAAAAATCCACAACCACAGATCCAAGTTACACTTCTGATAACAGGCTGAAAAACAGGCATCTGGTTAGGTGATTGGCAAACAGAGTAGTATGGGCAAATCTGGATTAAGAAACTAAAAAAAGATAGGCAATCATAATAGCAATGCAAGCAGCTTGGTATAAGGTGACCAGGACAAGATGCTTGATAGTGGTACATTAAAAAGTATCGTGTTTATAAATATAGTAATGTACGGGTGATCTCAATGAACAAAAACACTAACCCACAGAGGGGTTGAGGTTGGAGGTACCTTTGCTGGGTTTGGACACCTTGTCTAAACAGTTATGGGAGGTGTAGTGCGGAGTTGCAGCAGTTGATCCGTACAGTGCATGTGATTATAAAACAATATGCAATATATGTATTCTTATATAGATTATATAGATTTGAATTTTTCTGCAAAGCTAAAGACATTAATTCTGTAACAGTGCTGATCCAGACCTCTTCTTCTACACCTGCCTGGTTCTCCCTGGTGGTTGCCTTACGTCGTATAGATTTGCCAACACTGCTGGGAAGGTCCTGTAGACTTACATACTCTCACCACTTTCACCTTCTCTTTGTATGGACTGTTTAGCCTGTTATCATCCAAGAGAGAATGGGATTCCCTTCGAAGTGTGGGTTATCTCAAAGTTTCTTCCACTTTTGAGGGAGGATTTATTTGCCCCAGATTCCATCTGGTTTGTTCATTAGGAATAAAAAGTGCTATGCGACGATGTTCCATTGTAAAAAGCGGCATAT
>JAOUQV010000020.1:10455462-10465944 GCA_028565295.1 Aspidoras spilotus | reverse complement strand
TGCTCTTACTGGTGCAATGTGCAATTAATGAAGATTGGCCACTAGGCTTGTCCAATTTAGCCATGAAACCTCCCACAATAAAATGACAGGTCTTTCTTTTTCATTGTCTAACCCCTGTATGTGGGATATCATGATGTGGAGAATCAGATAACCTGATGAATTTCGCAACTTATCACGTATCTCTGAATTGTTTCGGGTGTTTTTTTAGCATTAATTTCTAAACATATTTAGATTTAACAAATAGAAATAGTCTTATGTTTATGATTAATATATATGCAAATTATTTGTCATATTTCCTGTTAAAGTTTCAAATGATGGACAAATATTATTTCAGGTTTAATATCATTTTTGTGTCAAAGGTTTTCTGAACTTAGGGTTCATTTCTCATCCATGTTGTTGATCTACAAATCTTCAGCGCTTTGTTATAATATAAATAAATTGTTGGCTAAATCGTGACTATAACTCGTAGAAAATGTATACCCAACTAAATCATAGTGATTATTTATTGTGGTATAGAACATTATGTATCTGTTCGAATACTTCTCTTATGAAAATACTGACATTAATCACTGCTTCTGGCTATGAGTAATGATCTAAGTCTTTAAACATTCCAGTTATCTTATGCACCCATGCCAGTGGCTCTGTCTTGTAAGAGGATATGCCTCCTACGAAGCCCCATGGCAAATGTGAGAATTACTCCCATGGCTGCCTTTCATATAGTGAATATACTCTCACTAGCCACTTTATTAGGTACATCTGTCCAATTGCTTGTTAACATAATTATCTAATCATCACATGGCCTATTTAGGAATGTAGAGGTGGTCAATACAACTTGCTGAAGTGCAAACTGAGCATAAGAATGGGGAAGAATGGGAAGACATTTACTGTATGTGACTTTGAATGTGGCATGGATGTTGGACTGGTCTAGGAAATTGAAATAACAGTTAAGTAAGTCATCAAGGAAGAATGCAACACAGCTTGTTTGTTTGGTTATTGTTAGTAAAAGTTTGAATTTCCTAAAAACAGAAGATAGGAAGGATACGGCAGCATGCTATATGATGGTAAGAATAAAAAAATTAATTAGGCATAAAATTTCACTCGTATATGCTCCTACATTTTTTAGTATCTGATCATTGGATAAGGAAGATCTGGCAGGAGACATATGGTCACTGCCAGCAACAGCAGAAACAGCCGCTCTGGTGTGACATGACCTGGGGAACCAATCTAAGATTGGAGGAACCAAAAACGTCCATCAAGCATGGGTCGTCCTCTGTATGGATGATGGTTGCCACGTTGTGGAGTCTGTTCCACAACATATTCCTGCTGTAATTACTCAAAAGGGAGGGCCAAGCTGTTATTAGCCAGGTGTTCCTAATTTATTTGTTCTAAACATCAATGTATTTGTTTAAATTGTATCTCCCACTATTGAGGATCCTGCAAGAAACGGCTACTGTTCCACTGAAATAGCAGCTTTGCCTACTCAGTCTGTTGTAGGCTGAGATCAAGGGCAGAGAAATACACAGGGATAAACATTATGTACTCTAAATGGGTACCACTGCCATGAGCCACTGTGTGAACAGATTCTCCATTGTCCTTCAGTCGAGCACAAGGCGCATGCGCACTGGAGGCGCGTCCACAGAAAGAAACGGCTGAGCGAGCTTCTCGCAGAGTAGTGTTTGTGTGAGTGTGCTCGATGAACGACAGGAAGGATGCGTTACTTCTCTTTGTGTGGAGTTCATTTCTGGTGTTAATATTGAGTATGAAGACGTATTCAGGAGTGTTAATTTTCAAACCGGCAAAAAAATACTAGGAGTTTGTGAGACGGACCTAAAGAAAGAAGGAAGGAAACAGTGACGCGCGTCACCTGGGGATGAAAGTGCAAACCGTCGCCAGCACGCGACATATAATAAAGGTAGGCTGTTTTTTATATATATATTCTTTTTTTTTTTACAGTAAATTCGTGTTTTCTGTTCAAACGAGACATTTGAGCTGATGCTGTATGTTAATGTATTGCATGTGTCCTCAAACTTCACTTAAAACCATTGCGTGTTAATGACAAACCGCAAGTCACAGGCTAGGAGGAAACACACGAGCACGCTCACACACACTAATATAACTATACGTTTGAAAACTTTCCTTGGCCGTAATTGTCAATGCTGCTGATTCATGCTAATCCTAACCGTAACCTCAGTAAATAACAACGTTTCAAAAATTTTAAATAATTAGATATTAGATATTCATATAGTTCCTATAGGGGACATTTGGTTCTCAAAAACATATCTAAAACAAGTACACACATTCTGTCATGCAGCTAGTAGTATTATTTAAAACGTGCTTGTTCCACGTGCTTAATCCAATCAGTCTTATAGTACATTGGTTGTACTTAAGTATTTTCTGCATTGTTTAAGCCGTGGAATTGCACCTTTCTCACTTCTAGCCATGAACGTTAATTAGGAATTAAATGTAAATGCACTGTATTCTGTAGTGTATTATTATTGTTACAAGTAAACATTAACCTGCACTTGTTTATTTCTCCATTTACTGTAGACATCCTGACTTTATATAAAAATAGTTTTGCTTCTGACTTATCAGTATCAGCACAGAGTAAATATTAATCTGTGGATCAGAAGGTTTAGGGTTCAAGCCCCAACACTGTCAATCTGCCGCTGTTCTTTCTTAAGCAAGGCCCTTAATTCTTTACTCCAGGGTTGCCAGATCATGCCTGATCCTGCGCTCGGAGACTGTACATACTGACAAAGCATGGCTGTGTGAATAAACGAATGTAACTGAACTGTAACCTGCTGCATATGTGACCGAGAATGATGCTGTTAGAAAACTTTATTACAGCTGGTGAAGTGGTTATATTTCAGAGTTTCTCTGGTGGTAGTGTAAATCATTAACATGGTGCTGGGTAAACGTGGAGAATAGCATGAGAGCAAACAGGAATCACCTTGTCCCGTTTTTCCAGCATGTAATGAACGTGGTTGATTAAGAATGTTCTGTGTTTACCTACAAACTCAGGAAAAATACACCCAACTAAACTGTTCCTTGTTGCGGTACTTTTCAGTGCTGCATCTGTTGAACCTGTATTGTATACAGTCATGTAAAGAGCACAGTAGATAAAGTATACACGGTTCAGTTTGCTTTCTTTATTTTGGAATATATGTATAATGTGCATAAATTGCATGTGAGATTGCTTAAGCGACAGCCTGGTTTCATCACCATTTTTTTAACAGATTGCTTAACAAGAATTACTGCCCCGTTGGTGTCACTGACATGTATGTCAGAGCGCTGAACTCGACTGAACTGCAAGCAGGTCGCTGTGTGCTTGGTTCTTTTTATCAGTTGTATAAGTGTCTTTGTTTAACTAATCAACCATAATTACTTTAAACCTTAATTTCTCCTTGTACACTTTAGTATAATGATCTGCTTCTTTTTAACCTTACGCGGTCTCTTTTAAACGTTACACAACACTGCCATGAGGCACACACGAACATACTAGGGGCACTTTAGAGACATCAATTAGCCTAATGCATGTCTTTGGAATGTGGGAGGAAACCCACACAGACATGGGGAGAGCGTGCAAACTTCACACTAAATGGCTCCAGGATGCCCTATGCAGGAATGGATTCCAGAAACAACTTGCTGTCACCCTAAACATATACAGAGATCATAAGTAATCATGATTTGCTTATTCTGATTTTAAACTGATCATAAGTTCCAGCCCCATGATGCCAGTAATCAGTTTGTATGAACTGAAACCTCACAGACACCTATGCTTACATGTACACAATAATCAGATCGGGTAATTAAAGGTATTTTTTGACAATATTCACATAACACTAGTTGCATTAAAGCAATCTAAAAGTCTGGGCTTAAATAGTTTGTGCATAATCAAATTCCTTTCACCACTGGTGTTGGCCTATGGAAATAGAAGTCTCTTCAGTATTTCCGTGTGGAGTTAATTTGCCTGGTTATCTTATACAGCTTATACAGTTCTATTTTTTAGTTAAAATTGCACAACTAACAATTTTTTAGTGCTTGTAATCTAGATCATATTAATCATAACTTCTCTCTGCGCTTATTATGCACAAAGCTTGATGAGCTTGAAGACATGGCTTCCTCTAAATACAATGCCAGCTTTATTCTGATATGTTCTGTTCACATGACGGCTTAAGTAAAATAAGTAACATTGAAAATCAGACACTGCTTATAATATGAGCGTTCACTCACTGTCTGAACTTCTATGACCCACCACTTTATCTCCTTCCACTATATTTGGGATCCGTCCAGTGTGTAAACATTGTGCTGATGCTGAAACACCTTGAGATTACATGTAGTCGCAGATTTTGGGTGTTTATGCCTATAGCAAAAAAAGAGGATAAACTTTCTGCAACATGCATACATTTGATATCATTATCAGCACACACAGGAATAAACTTTTCATAGTCTTCATTTCTTCATCTTTGGCTCGTGCATTAAACACTGAAACACAAGCTTTATTAGACATGATGCTTACATTTTTGCTGTGTATGTCCAGACTATGGCAGTCCTTTGATCCGCAGGCTCTGAAAACTTTATATAACCCTGCTGAGAGCGAAGTCGGCCAACCTTATCCAATTGCTGCATCATATTTCAGGCAGTGAATTGCTCTGTGTTTTCATACATTCTTTGTTTGGGTTTATTGTTTTAACCTGCAGTACTCCAGCAAATGTATTGTTTTGTTTTCCACAGCTTTCGTTCTGTTGTTGCTGGGTATGCATTATTAGCAGTGTAGGGCTGTGGTTGCAGCTTTATATGTAAACACATCTCCTCACTTAAGTATGCAGACAGCCAAGGATACCATGATTTTATTAATTATTATTATTTACTATTTATTATACTTTTAATAATTTATCTTTGATAAGCGATATAACCCTGTGGTCAGTTATATCAACACCACGAGGCTGTTCTCACCTGTGAAGGTCTTTTAGGTCTGTGCCCTTATTCAAACTTCATTTTACACGCACACACTCATTCTGTGTTCTGCATTCGGTTTGGGCTTATCCTAAAAAAGAATGCAGCATGTTGGCATATAAATAATTATATTTTCGAATAAAAATGCATGACTATTTTTGGATGAACTGGAACTAGTTCATAAATTTGCTTTGGCTGTCTGCCCATAATGATTATCTGTAACGAAACCTAGTTTAACAGTTTAATGCCGCACCAGGACCTTAATATTTCTAAACCCTAATATATTAAAAAGTATACAAGTTTTTATGTGTTGCAAACACACACATTGTTCTTCGATTTATTATTATTATTATTATAATCCACCCACATGAACACGCATTTCTCTTTCTACAGTTAAAGAGGGATTGCAATAAAAAATGGCCAGAAATGTATGTGCAAAGTGTGCTTGTTCAGAGATAGAAGAAATATCTAAATGGGTGCCCGCTGTGCCAGTTTTTGTGCCCAAAATTTCCTGTGACTTCATTTTCGAACTGCTATAACTCAGTCAATTTTTAAGCTAGAAACGTGAAATTTGACATGATTGGATTTGGTGCCAGCCTGACCCATCATGTCAAATTACAGATTGCACCCTCAGTTCACACTCTAGCACTCTTGTAAATTCACACCCTGTGATATACAAGATCAGGGCACTCTAGCTCCACTTTTCTAAACAGAAGACCTGTTTATTTGATCAAAACTTAGACGAAATTCTGTCTCATAACATCCTTATTTTTTTAAACTTTAAAAGGTAGAGACGGGTCTCCTCTGTTAGTCGTATAAATATCTAATTGATTAATACATTCCTTTTTAAGTTATGATCATTTAATCAGACTCACCTCCTGAAATATCCCTATAGACCTCCATGTTAATTTTTCACAAAACCAACAGGATCTCTGCTTTGATGAACTAAGCGTACAGAAGAATGACTATATAAGATACTGTATGTATATTTGTTTATATTTTTAATGAATATAAGATGTAGATTGTGTTTACTCTTGCTAGCGTCTAATGAATCACTGAGATGCCATTGAGATGTACAAAAACATAGATAAGTCTTTTAGCAGTGCTTCATGAATATGACTGTGCATGTACAACTACAGAAAATCAGCCTTGTTTCAGTGAAGTTCTCTCTATTTTTGTATATGTCCATGGTGAAGTTTGTTTATTGTCTGATCAGTAAATCTGTAAGTAATGTGTTCAGGAAGGGTGGTTCTGCTGACATGGGAGCGAAGTATTGGTTCATACGCAATCTGCCTTTTTGTCCATGCCCACAAAATGAATCCCCCCCATGTGATACTTCAATATACACTCTTGCTCCCAGTAGGGCTGTCATGGTGCAAAGGGGGGTTGGTGCAAATGGTTCTGGCATGGAATAAAAGCTTCAGATGTGAGCTTGAACAGGCCCCGCCCCTTGATATTTCCCTGCTCTAGGCAAAATAAAGGTTTGCACCCTCTTCTACTGCCTATTGATGTACACTAGGTGCAGTGAAATAAAGCCATCTGGATTAACATGCTGAGACAAATAAAAGGAAAAAAAAAGTATTGACCACTGCCCTACCTTTGTCTACACTGTATTTATAATATGAATTTATTTATTATCATCAATAATAAACAACTTTCTACTCACTTAAAGTGTAAGATGTGTTATCATTCCAGGATGTATTGTACTTGTATAGACTAAGACAAGAGATTGTGTTTGCTATTTCATCCTTTCTCTGTTCTTTATTGAAATCTATATATAATTATTATTATTACTATTATTATAGCTGTCTGACGCAGTGTGTCACTACATGATTTTAGCTTAGATTTTCCGCTCGCCCGCAGGTTTTGAAAGTCGCATAAAAAAACAGCTCTAAGGGAAACTGCCGTTCACTTGCGATGTGTGACTTGTTTAAAGACGTGATACGAATGACTCGCCAGTAGCTCGCAGAGGAAAAATATCTAGCATGCTCAGTATTTGGAGCTGTCATCGAGTTCTATAATATTAAAAATGTTGCAGCCATGTTATAACCAGCAGTAAGTGTGGTGTCTTATCATACATGTACATGTGTAGTGCAGAGGCATAATATAGTTTTCTATCTAACACACTGGCATACACACACTACAATAATATATTTTTTTAATTCACGTATACATAAATATACGTATATTTATTTACTTTCCACTTCCTCTGCAGAACAGACGATCCCTGATGGCCTCGCATCCCAATCCACACCTTTTTTTATTTTTTTCTGCTTGGTAATTTTTGACCTTCATGATTAAAAATGTCGTACTGTTGTATGCAATGTCATCATTTATGTGTTTGCAGCTTGACTGAGGCTACTAATTTTGCATATTGTCTGCCAACCGTCAGACACACCCAAATCAGGTTGTTCAGTACCTCAGTTGCTCTATGGGTTTGTTTTGCCCTTGTAAAACCAGTAAGTATAGCTAATATACTGCTTAAGACATTTTCTGTACTTGTGCTCAGCAAATAAATAAATAATGTATTATATCATTGTTACATTATTATGCACTATAATTTTATATCATATATTTGCTGTCTCCCTTTATGAACATTTTGTGTCCATAAGCAGTATTATTATCATATAGGGGTAAGTTTTTGTGTGACTTGTAATTTGGGGGTTATTTCCCTGTGCGCCCAATGGGGGAAGCACACTTCTCAGAAGAGAGAGACTTTCCCTATAGGGATCAATAAAATACCAATTATTTAGAAAAAAATTTACAGCCATTTTAGAATAATGATATTACAGAAGGGCAACAAAGTTTCACTCAAAGCTGCATTTTACAAGTGAAGGTAATTTTTGCAAAATAAATAAATGGGTGCTTCCTTTACAAGAGGTGTGAAACAACCTAGGGTAGGACTCTTTCTGGAATATTTGACTGTTGATGGCACTGCTCTCCAATTGAGATGTGTCTGTCATCACTCCAGGTACTGTGCACTGCAGGAATCCAGCTCTCCAGTGAATAGGCTCAAAGCATTCTGATCTTATCTTTATCTCTCTAATCCCATTAACTGCTCTTTACACAGTTGGATAAACAATAACATGTTCAGTATTTGTCAATATTCTTAACCACCCAAATAAATGGTTGCTTTGGTGTGTTGATTATTTAGATGCGATCTGTGGCTAAATGCCAATTCCCACTTCAGATTCTTTAGAATGTGGATATTGATTTGGATGATCAAAATTAAATTTGGCAGGTTGCAGTACAAATGTCTGTAATCCTGCAACACAGTTTGCATGATATTTTAAACTTTATTTACGAACCTATGTACAATGGGTTTTTTTTTCTTGATAGTGCACATGATTTAGAAGCTTTTTGAGAGGTAGGTGATTCAGCCTTACATCCATATCAATGGATCCAGAGAGACTCTTCTGCCAAAATGCAACTTGAATCACACTCTGAATATGCCAAGATACTGAATACTGAAAACTATAATCATAAGCACTTCTTAATCAAGATAGGACTTTAGTCAAGTAATACATTTATTATGCACTAGTATGATTTATCTTTCTCTGGGCCAGCACGGGCATGGCGTTTTTTTTCTTCTTTTTTTTCCCCAAATCCAGGTGCCTGTAGGAATAAGCAGACATGCCATTAGCCGTTGCTAAGTCCCAGTCGAGTCTACCATGCGTATATTTGTGAATATAACTACTTCAGCCCCACAGGGTCAGAGGTTAGTATGTATGGGGTCATTTAGTGTATAAGGATGGTGAAATAGATGGATAGCTAAAGGGGGAGGAAAGGAAGGAGGAAGTTGTTTTCAGCCTATGGGGAGCAGCTGGTTTTCTTCTGTACCTCATATGTTGTGCATAAACAAACATGCAGTAGATGTCAGAAGGAGCTGTTTGGAAAAGTCACTGGCAACGTCCTTGGGTTGGGAAGCCTTTGGTTTCCCACGCTGCCTTCTCATGCTCTCTATACTCCCCTCATTTTCACACACAACTATAAATAAGCCCCACTTCCCCAATCTGATGGAGCTGAAATGGAAAAAAAACTTTGGAATGAAAGCTATTTAGTTGTAGTGATTATCCCTTCCATTAAATCATGCTAATGGTGTGATACAGGATTCCTGTGTGTGTGTGCACGCGCATGCGTGGGGTTTGTAGGAGTGTGCACGCATGCTTGTGTGCATGTGTGTGTATGTTTGTGTGCATGTGTGTGTATGTTTGTGTGAGAAAGGGAGAGTGCTGTTAAGCTATGGGGTTCCAGGGGAGGAGGAAGAAAATAAGATTTTTATTTGTTCATGAGCTGCTTGTTTTTCTTCCAGCTTCTGCCACCCTGTTGAAATAGACAACATAACCTTGCCATTCTTTGTCCATTTTGTATTATTCCTTATTAAACTTTGTTATGCCCATTTTTAACGTTGGCTCCTCCAATTTAATTTTAAGGAAGACTGTTCACAATAATTTAACATTGCACAAAATTATTAGGCTATTGAATTATATTTTCTAGATTATAACTGGCGCATCAACTGTGTTATGAAAACAAATGTTGGTAGAGAGCAGGCTTATAGTCTTCATTGTATCTGCCCTTAAAGAAGAGCTTATAAGAAAAGCTTCAGCCATTTCATTTTCTGTAATCCTTTTATCAAATCAAAAAATATGAAATGTGTTTTTAAGATGTGTCTAAAATAATTAAAAACTGTCTGTCTGGGAGCTACTTGAACTACGATATTTGTGTTTCCCAGTTCTTGTGATATGTTGTCTTATTGTGTACTGAAAACATTAAAATCATATCATTAGGCTTTGAAGTTGTAGGGCTAGACACAAAGTCTGACTGCAATCCTTGAAGACGATAAAAGTGTTTTTTGTCGCCTTCAGATAAAAAAAAAAACCACACACATAACGACAGGAAGTACTTTTGCATTTCATGCTGCACTTTGTTGTCATGGAAACAAACACAGGTAAGCAGCACATCAGGAAGTGAGGGCATTGCTGACAGACGAAGGAACAAAAACACAGTGAGGTGTGTGTCGGATAGAGAGACATCAGAGATAACTTGGTTATTTTTGCACTAGAAAGGGGGGACTGATGAATTTTTCATTAACATCAGCTGGGAAGACTTGTTTGGCCTGCAGAGCAGCCTTTCTTTTCATTTTAAAAGCTGAATTTACGAACCTAGGGCGAGTGCAATATTGTACACTACTATTCAGACAAGATAAAATTTCTGGACAGGTCAGCGATGATGATTTTTTTTTACAGAATATGTGTAACAAACTACTGTGCATGTCTTCACTAAGTTTGAATGTTTTGAGCTATATTCACTCATTGTATCGCTTGTGGCTTTTAAAATGTGAAATGTCTGTTACATCTTTGTTTTACCAGTGAAAAGATGTTAGTAACTTTTCTCAAAACACCAGAAGCGTTGCTTGTGTGGCAAGCCTTCTTGTCTATATTATATAGTCTATATATTTTGTTGTTCATTTTAAATTGACTTGCTAATAACTGTGAACAAGAGTTATACAACTTTTTATAACTCATT